>JAWPHD010009804.1:0-100135 GCA_037043455.1 Cyrtodaria siliqua | reverse complement strand
GCCAGTTCAGTCCAAAACGTTTGTGTTTTGGTACATTCCCAAAATAAATGTTTTATATTCTCGACATACATATTACAGAAATCGCATAGATTAGAATTAACTAGTTTCTGCTTTAGAAGTAATTTATTTGTTGGAATAATTCTAAAGAGATATTTGTATTGAAAATTTCTTAATTTTATATCTATGGTCGTTGTAAAAGTTTGTAAATATATTGTTCTCCAGTCTAATTCAACATTAGGGAAAAGGTATTCCCATTTTTCTGTGGGGCTATATCAATGTCAATATCATACTGTAGCTGGTGATTGTATAGGAACTTATTTGTATGTTTGGATTTAATAAGTTTTTCTATGAGTCGATTTCCCCTCATGAAACTTATATTTTCATGTTTTAATTTAGTTTTCCATTCTTTTGGTATACTTGATATTAATGATGAATATTTCAGAAAGTCTGATGCTTGAATGTTATATAATTCAGTAAAGTATTCAAATGGATAAAACTGTTTTGTTCTGAAATCATAAATATGCTCTATGTGTTTTATACCTTTATCGTACCATTTATTGTAATATATTGTTTTATTTAAAATCTTAATTTCAGAATTATTCCATAATATTTGTTTGCTGATGCATTCTTCCTTTTCGTTTGATTTTATTTTGCACCACGATATGAGAATATCTGTCAAAAATGTATTTTTTTGAAAATTATTTTTAATGTCCTTTTCTTTCAAATTGCAATCAAATATAAAATCTCCTCCATGTTTTTCAAGTTCTTTCATATATATATATTTCCATGTTCCATTATTATTGCAGTCCAAAATTCTTTTTATCCAGCTTGCCTTTAATGAGTAGATGAATTTTGTAATATCAATCATTTTAAGACCTCCTTTTTCATAATCTTTCATTAACGTTTTCCTTTTGATTTTATCCGGTTTTCCATCCCATATAAATTCGTACATACTATGTATTATTTGATTTATTTTATCTACAGGTGGAATAGGTAAGACGGAAAGAGGATAAATTAATTTCGGAAGTGCAAACGATTTTATTACAGTAATTTTACCCAATAATGTCAGTTTTCTATGTTGCCATTGCTTTAAACAGTTTTTAAAATCTTGCAATTTAGGTTCGAGATTTAAAGCTGTTATGTTTGCTTTGTTCGTATGAAAGACCATTCCTAGAGCTTTTGCTTGCTCAGAGCTCCACTGGAAGTGTTTTTGTTCACAATATTTAATACTAGAGGTTTTAAGCGACCCCGCTCTTAAAACGTTGCATTTTTTAACATTTAGATTTAGACCGGATGTGTGGCTGAAATTGTCTAAAACCTCTATTAACTTTTCAAACGATTTTCTAGTTCCATCTGTAAAGAATGTTGCGTCGTCTGCAAATAAGGTATTTTTTACTTCTTGTCCAGCAATGTTAATTCCTTTTATTGTTTTATTATTTGTTATTTCATATGATAGCAGTTCAATGCACATTATAAATATTACGGGAGATAACGGGCATCCCTGCCGAACGCCTCGTTGTATTAAAAATGACGACGATGTATGTCCATTGTTTGTTACGCAGCTATTTGCATTTTTGTAAAACAGTTTTACCCAGTTAATAAGAGAATCCCCAAAATTTAAATGTTTAAGTGTTTCAAATAAAAACGTATGATCTAAACTATCAAAAGCTTTTTCAAAATCTGAGAAGAATAATAAAGCCGGTAGTTGGAGTTCGTCTACATATTCAAGTATTTCAAATAGTAATCTTATATTTTCTCCAATGTACCTACCCTTAATAAAACCTGTTTGAGCACTACTAATTATCGACGATATTACTTTTTTAATTCTGTTGGCAATAGCTTTAGTTGCAATTTTGTAATCTACATTTAATAAACTTATAGGTCTCCAATTTTCTAGAAAGGATATGTCTTTGTTAGGTTTAGGCAGAAGTGTAATTATGCTTTGTTTTTGCAGTTCTGTCATTTCCCCTGTTGTAAACGAATAATTGATTGATTTTATATAAAATTGTTTTAAATGATTCCAAAATATTTTGTAAAACTCTGTAGTGAGTCCATCTGAACCCGGGCTTTTATTATTATTCATGGCTTTTAGAGCATTTGCACATTCATATTCGGTTAACATACCGTCACAAGTATCCTTTTCTTCTTGGGTTAAACGTTTCATTGAATTATTAAAAAAGTTAAAATTTGATGTTTTTATGATTTTTTGTTTGTATAATCGTTCGTAAAACCGTTTTTGCTCGTTTAGTATATCTAGCTGATTGGTAATATTTTTTCCATTTATATTAACTTGTGAAACCGTTTTAGTTTCCGATTTTTTCTTTTCTAAATTAGAGAAAAGCTTACTATTTCTTTCATTGCTTTCGACCATTTGCGCTTTAGAACGAATAATAATTCCATTTATTCTGTTGTCTATAATGTCATTTAATTCTGCTTGTTTTCTGTCTTTTTCCAGTTTTAAATCATCCAGAGAATCATTGTCTACTATATTTTGCATTCGAATATCTAAGTTTTCAATATCTTTTTGAAGTTGTTTTTCTTGCTTGTTATCACATTTCTTTTTATATGTTGCATATCGTATTGTTTCATTCCTAATAGAACCTTTTATTACTTCCCATAATGTGTTTGGATTTGCGTCTTTGTTAATATTTGCGACCTCTTCGATAATGTTTTTAATATTTTCTTGATAATCTCTTTCTAGAATTAAGCTATTGTTCATTTTAAAATACCCTGGACCTCGTTGCTGCACATTAAGGTCTAGATTTAATGTAATAAGTGAATGATCTGTTTTATAGCCAGCTTTAATCCGACTTTCTGTTGTAATATTAACTAGGTTATTAGAAATTAGGAAATAATCTAATCTGCAAAAAATTGGCGGTCTGTGGTTTGAATGCCATGTATATTGAGTTGTGTTTGGATGTTGTATTCTCCAAACGTCTGTTAACTGAATGAGTTCAATTAGTGAATTTACTTTATTTCGACAACGTATATGTGTATCAATCCTTCCGTTCTTTTTATCTATTGCAGTATTCAAGACTGTATTGAAATCACCCCCTATAACAAAGTTTTTATCTTCATGTTCTAAAATGTATTTTTGTAACTTTTCGAGTAAAGATATATCATCGTTATTTAGACCGTAGATATTTATTAAAGTTATTTCTTTATCGTTATATTTTAAATCGATAGCTTGTAATCTACCGGAAACAATATCTGTATAGTTTAAAAATGTGTATGATAGGTTTGAATTGATTAAAATGCATACACCTTCACTATTACTTTTATTTCCGCTGAAATATGCATCACCACCCCATTCGGTTTTCCATGTTTGTTCTAATTTGCTACTTAAATGTGTTTCTTGTAAAAGACATATTGAAAAGTGTTGATCCTTTAACCAGTGGAATACTTGTTGTCGTTTGTGTTTATTTACCAAACCTCTGACATTTAAAGAGCATAGTTTAAAATCCATATGTAATGTCGTAAACGTATTTGATAAGAAGATAGATAAGGCAATCTAAGAGAAGGTTGACATATAGTCATAGTTTTGGATGACATAAAGAGTTTCATGAATGCAAATTTTCTAATCTACGAAGGAGTAGTAGCTGCCATTAAAACCTTTAGAAAACAATTGCAAAACAAAATAACAATGAACAAATTAGAAAACCCAATTTTACCTGCGAATATTAAAGCAGTCATCAAAAACAAGAAAGGTTGCACTGATATTTATTCCATTTTTAACAGAAATAATGAAAGTCCAACATCAAAAATCAAATGGAAACATATATTTATGATATTGAAGCCAAAACATGGAAAGACATAATATATTCATCCCCTTTCAAAATTACTTCTAGCACAATATATAACTACAATGGTTTCAAACATCGGCTCCTTTCTTAAACACAGCATTATCTACATAAAATAAAAAAAGCTGAAAACCCTTTCTGCCACTTCTGCCACCAAGACGAGACTATAGTTCATATGTTTTGGACCTGTCCTTCATCTCAGAATTTAACACAGATAAACTCTTTCTTGTTAACAAAAAAACAAATCTGAATCTGTCAGAACAAGCATTTATTTTTAACACAAGTGAAGAATAATCGTCTGTAGAGTTACAAATTATTTTAAAAATGAAATACTACATATTTACCTCAAAACGACTAAAAACACCGCTCTCCCAATGATATACAGACAACGGTATCTGTATGAAACACATAGACAAATCGCAATTAGAAATAATCAACTAGAAAGATTTGAAAATTGATGGAGCAAGTACAAAACCATTGTAGATTAATCAGTATTCTACTAACTCCTATCCATGCACTCCTCCGGGTCCAATTTTAGAGCAAACCCTGTATAAGACACTGACAATTCGTAAATCAATTATATCAATATTGAACATATATAATTTTTATAAGCAGATGGGCCTAATTTGGACAGCAGTCAACTGTTAGGTAAAGGAGTGTTTTTTTTCTTAAACAGAATTTGTTTTCTTCTTGAAATCATATGTTCCCTGCCATAACCGTACAATACATGTATGTATCTTTTCTGTATTAATTTTAATTTCGTTATACTAAAATATTATTTCATATGAATATTGCATGTAAATGTAAAGATATTGTATGGTGTGGTAAGGGATGGTCCTCCCCGACACTTGCTCCACCAGTTGACGGGGAGATTATACCAGTCGTCAGAAGACGGCTCAAAAAAAGCTATAAAAAAAAAGACAGCTGGCCGGCCGGGGGCTGGGCACTTTCCCTATATTAATATATCAGAAAACTTTAAAAATCTTCTTGTTTTGAATCAGATAGTTTGCATGTACCAGCATCTACTGATCCTAGACAAAGATTGTACAAATATTGTATTGTAAAATTATGTATGTATGCATCAAGTTTGTTGAAATGATGAACCAAGTGGTTAGAATTTGCCCCATATTTTTTGTCACAAGTTTTCATTTGGATTCTAAAGAAAACCTAATAACAACTGTGTTTAGTGTGTTTTATTGGTTCAAATTTACTCAGGTGAGTGATATAGGGCCATCATGGCCCTTTTGTTTTTTACAATCTGAAACATCGAACTCTGCCAATATAAGCCAAAGTATGTATATGCCTACATAGATGACCGATTTGGAAATGAGTTCTGATGCATGTGTAAGTATTGCAAATACTGTATTAAAGGTTTTACCCCTCTTTTGGTCTGTTGTTCCTTTGTTTTGTTTTGTATACATAGTAATAAATATCAATAGTTCATTATTTAAACGTTAAGTAAGCTGTTTGCATATAAACCATGAGATAGTTTGTCAATATGGATACAGTTTAGTCAGTATTTACATGCAAGAGCGTAACGAGTTTTATCATGCAGATATGCACTTTTCTTCCCAATAAAGGGGTGACCTATTAAATTTTGCTTTATTTGGCACTTACCAATAGAGCAAATCAATGCGGAATCCCTCGACGTTTATTGTACGTAACGTTATCTGACGTCATGCACGTAACGTTGCCTGACGTCATAAAACAAACAAAAAACAACAATATGGCGTCGTCCTCGATAAGCGTAACATTCTGAGAAATAGGTAATAATAGTAATTCATAAAGAAAATGTGGATAATCTACATGATAAATAGAATATTATGTCAGTGCCTTTTTACTATCAAGTTTATTAGGCTCGGCACGAAAACGAAAAATTCTACGTTTTCTAAGCCTCGCCTAATAAACTTGATAGTAAAAGGCACTGACATAATATTCTCTATATCTACCCTGTTTTCTATGGTCTGGCCCTGTGTGACCCCTGTTTGACATGCGGGGACATTGAACTTACAAATAAAATAACATTTGTCCTTTAGAATCTTAGATGAATTAAACTCGAAATTTATGGCGTTTCTGTACTCCATAGTCCGGACTTGTCAATATCAGGGTTTACTTGCCGGGCAATAAAGCTTTTTAACAGAGGTGAAATAAAGGGTCAAAAAAAGTTATATCACGGAAATAACCTAAATAATTTCGAATTTGGGTCCTGATCATGATGCAGATTTGTATCACCTCTACTCTTTTACCAAAGTGATATGGAAATTATTGATTAGTTACGATTGTATATGATTTATTGTCAGCGTTTTATTTGTTTCTTCCATCCTGTTTTCACACCAGATTATTGGCTATAGAATCATTATCCCTGGATAAAATAACCACTTATGACCGTTACTATTTTTGATTAGACAACTTCAAATTCAATGGCGTTATTTTAAATAAAGTTTCGGAAAAAACAAATGTGTACCATTTACGAGACAGAAATGAACACGTCAGGATGGACTAGATCTATTCATAAAAATAAAAAATTCTCCCCGGAAAACATCGTAGTGAGTTAGCGAAGTATACAGTTCAACAAAGTCATTGCTGAAGTATGTGATAAATAGAATAAAAAACAACGTTTTTTCATTAAGCTCTAAGGCTGATATGGCGTCTCAGACCTGATAATATATAGGGTGTGATATGAATGAATGAATGGTGTTTTACGACACGTCGACACATAAACAGGTCATTATTGTGCGCAAAAACTGATGAAAGATGAAGAAATATAGGATTAAATAAAAATAAATGTAAATAGATAAAGATAAAACTATTACAAATAAGGGATGATATGGTAGTAATATAAACTATATATGTAAATCAACAAATGCCCAAAAACGGGTATATAAAGAAGTAAATATATACAAGAATATATAATAACGATTTATATAGTCTGACTTCCTTCCGGAAATCTAAAACAAGACTAAAATCTATAGTATTAAATAACTGGTCATAGTATTAACATTGTAGTCTTGCTGCAAACCAGATGTGAGTAAATGCATATCCCTTAATTTTAGCAGAAATAACACTGATTTCTTCATTTTGTTTACGGAAATGTTATAATATCTTTTAAATGTCGTAATTATTCTCAAAGTATTAATATGTTTTTTATATTTTTTTTTACAAATCCTAGTCTTTCAGTGTTTAAATTTTATATTCAACACATTATTGTAGAATTTTGTACAATGTTTAGAAAAAATATAGATCATCCAAAAACGCTATTTCAGAAGACTGCCCTTCCATTAAATTTATTTATCGTTAAATTAATTTTACACGTTAGCTTAATATGTTAATTTCTAAGACAATGCCTTTTCATCTATCATGCTTAAATTCTGAATCTTGTAATGCACAGATATAAATGGTAATGTATGAGAAATTTCAAAGGTCTTCGACAAGTACTTAAAGAGAAACAGGCATTTAAAAAAGTAACAATTAACATACCTGAAAAAACTCAGGACGAAAATGCCTCAGTATGTATAAGTGATGTGCATTAAATGTTCCATAACTTTCATGACACAAAAGATACAGCATTCATTTTACCATCAATGGAATGGTATTGAAACTCTCTTTCATTTGGTACCAAACATCAACACTCACAATGAGCACATTATTGTTAAAACGCGTTAGTGACAGAACTTATTGAATGACCCTCGTAGGTAGGCAAGATCAGTTCCTTGAGCCGGGAATCCAGTTCCTTAAGCGTGGTCCGTGTCGGTATCCAAGTCCGTACTGTCCGTGTCATTTAAAAATCGCATATTGTGTGATTCGTTGTGGACACGGAACTGATCAATGGATGCTTACCAATATTTTTCCTATATAACCAATTTTTCACGGACGCGGATACTTTCGCAGATACGGAATGCAGATCACGTACAAATGGATGCTCAGCTTTAGTCTGCTTTTCTCAAGAGAATGATGAATATGTTATAGCAGTGATGTATTAGCCAATAAATGAAATGAAATGTGGTTTTACTTCCCATTTACACATCGTATTAGGTTACATTGGTACAGCAACCTCAGAGGGAGATGAAAGTTGATTGTAAAGTATTGACAAATATTTCCCACGGGTTTAGCAAATATTTATGTAATTTTTTTATTAAATCGTAAATGTATTTGAGGAGTTTATGATTATATACTCAAAAAAGTTCGAACAGGAAACCTGTCATAAAGTTGAAAGCTGCTGAGAAGAAAGAAATATTCCAAGTTACCGTATTTCTCCTAATTGTAGTGCCCAGGCGCTATGCAAAATGCCATGTTTTGCCATACAAAATACGTGGTAAATGTAAAAAAAATATAATTGATTTTTAGCTCTCTTGCTTTTGGGCTTATGCCATGAACTGTTGTCCATTCGTCGTATGTTAACTTTTTTATGTCAGCACTCTAGCCAGGGCCTTTTTACCATTCTTTGCAGATGCTTTGTTGGGTCAAGGGACATCACGTAATGCCAGAATTACCAAGGTCAAGGTCATATTTTGCGTTATTTTCCCAAAACTTAACATTGGTTAGGTAACAACCTTGGTTAGGTAACTTAACCTCAGTTAACTGTACGTTATTGCCTCGTTTCCTTTGTCTGATACTTGGTCATATGTATTGTTGGCATTGGTGGACATCACTGAATGACAAAAATTACCAAGTCAACATCATATTTTGCATTATTTTCCCAAAACTTAACCTTGTTTAGGTAACTTAACCTCAGTTAACTATATGTGATTGCCTCATATTTTTTGTTTGATACTTGGTCATATGTATTGTTGGCATTGGTGGACATCACTGAAAGACAAAAAATAACAAGGTCAAGGTCATATTTTGCATTATTTCCCCCAAACTTAACCTTGGTTAGGTAACTTAACCTCAGTTAACTTTATGCGATTGTCTCACTTTATGTCTTTGATACTTGGTCATATGTATTGTTGGCATTGGTGGACATTGGTGGACGACAAAAAATATCAAGGTCAAAGTCATATTTTGCTTATTTTCCCCAAACTTAACCTTGGTTAGGTAACTTAACTTCAGTTTATGTGATTGCCTCACTTTATGTCTTTGATACTTGGTCATATGTATTGTTGGCATTGGTGGTCATCGCTGAATGACAAAAACCAAGGTCAAGGTCATGTTTTGTGTTATTTACTTAACCTCAGTTAACTTTTTCTGATAACTTTAATTTCTTTGTTTGATACTTGGTCATATGTATTGTTGGCATTGGTGGACATCATTGAATGACAAAAATTACCAAGGTCGAGGTCATATTTTGCGTTATTTTCCCCAAACTTAACGTTGATTAGGTAACTTAACCTCAGTTAACTTAATGTGATTGTTTCACTTTATGTCTTTGATACATGGTCATTGTTGACATTGGTGGACACATCACTGAACGACAAAAAATACCAAGGTCAAGGTCATATTAATGTCTCTGTCCGTCACAAGTCATGTCTCCTCTTGAACCACTTGAAGGATTTGGTTTTGGGATTTGGAAATAACTTGTGTTAAATGTTCACCATATCGAAACGACGTGCTTAGCGCAACTTCTAGCCACGTCCGTTCAAGGTCAGTGTCACACTTGGAGGCCGAAGGTCATATGCACGATATTTCCTGTCTCCTCCATATCTCTTGGCACAAATGTTCACCATATATTGAGACGACGTACAGAGCGCAACTTTCAGCCAGGTTGTTTCATAAATTATGAGGGGAGACATACGTTTTTGTTACAAAAACAACCCCGTCCAGTTTGCATTATTTCCCCAAAACTTCACCCTGTTCAAACCACTTTACCTCAGTAACTTAACTTCTTATGATTACCTCGCTTTTATTTGTTTGATACTTGGTCATATGAAGTATTGTCTTTGGTGGACATCATTTAAGCACAAATTTAATAAAATATTTCATAACGAGACACCCTCACACCGAGGTCTTGTTTAAACTTACCTGGAAATTTCATTCCCCATTATGGATTTTTTTCACTGCAAAAGGCTCCTTCCCCGAAACTGGTATAAAGGCCCTAGCACCTTCACTTTGCATCCGATCTTTATCAAACTTGGCCGGAATCTTAATATCCATAAGAGCTCGATCGAGTTCAAAAATCACCAATATCGGATAATAAACTTCACAGAGTTTTTGCCCTTGATTTAATGAAATATGTTATATTCTGCCTTGTCAACACTCTAGCACCTTCATTTTATATCCGATCTTTACCAAACTTGGCCAGAGTGGTAATACCAATAAAAGCTTTGACACGTTCGAAAAATACCACTATGGGAAATTAAACTCCAGAGTTATGGCCCTTGATTTAATAACAATATGCTATATTTTGCCTTGTCAACACTCTAGCAATTGGATTGTTCCCAAATTTATACTCATTATGTTCCTCTTATTCACTCATTGTTGACTGCCTAATTTATTTTAAAATTATGGCTCTTTGTTTGAATTAGAAAGTGCTACTCTTTTCTTGTATAATGTCCCATAGCAAATTTTTCTAAATCAATTTGTTGCTTATACACGTTACAACTGATGAGCTTTAAATGTCCCTCTACATGACACATTGTTGATTGTCTATTACAGAATTATGGCCATTTGTTTCCCTTAGACTTGTCCACTCTGATATTGTTGTATAATGATCTTCTTGTGGCTTTCACTTCAAAAGTTTTCATGGATTGTTATTACACTTGTGATGATATGATGTGTCTCTGCATCAAAGGTTTTCAAGTTTCTGCATTTTTTTACAGAATTATGCATCTTTGTTTTACTTAAAATGTATATGAAAAAGCGGGGGTATTTGTCACCTTCAGGGATAGTTCTAGTTGTATATACCCAAACAAGGTTGAGTTTATACATAACATTTTATTTTCTCTACTGGTGCATCAACTTGAATTGAATTGAATTGAATGTTGTTTAACGGCTCATCAACACAGTATAGGTTATTTAGACCGCCCCAGAGAGAGGGGAAGGATACATAGGAAATCCGGAAACCTGCCCTACTCTTATTATCGAATAGATTCCTATGGTTCTTTAACGTGCTCGGAGGATAGGCCGATACACGGGACCGCCCGGTTTACGTCCCCATCCGACGGACGAGGCTAAGGGAAAGTGTCTTGCCCAAGAACACACCGACGGAACTCAGTGGCATCACGGAGGATTGAACCCGGGGCCTCCGGTTACAAATCCACCGCGCTACTTGCCACGTCAGCCCTCGCCTCAACTTGAAACATGTACAGTTAAAAGTCATGCAATTACTGCCATATGTAAGGCACTTTCCTTCTTTTAGCAATGACCTTTCACAGGAAAAATGTTGTGACATGTGCCACATAATTATATGTTACTTTCTTATTATTTGCATGTTTCTTCCATATATAAATCATGTTATTTACATATGTGCCACATATGTAAATGATACATATGTGTCACATATGTACCACATATATTTTTCATGTTAAAATAATACACCTGTGCCACATATGAAATGTATACATATGTATTTTATATGAAACTATTATGCATAAAATAAAGTATTTATATAAAAAAATTGCAGAATATTGTAAAAAATGTTTTAACAACCTGTTTAAGTTTTCATTTTATTTAGTAAAAAATATTTTCATATGTATTACATATGTGTTACTTTCGTATGAAATACATATGTAGAATGCATATGTATCACATATGTAAAACATGTGAATTTCATGCCTAGATATTTTTTCTGTGTATACAACCGTCTGGATTGCAGTAGTGGAATGTCTTTAACTAGTTTCGAATGACGGAACTAGGTCTGATTGGATAATCCGATATTGAAAAGCATCACGTAATATCACTTTGTTGTTGGCTATTGATTCATTTTAAATTTTAATTTCATTCTTCAATTAGTAACACATTATTAAATAACAAAACCAGACTATCATTGTGAAATAAAAGGAAGGATGAAACAACACACCACAATAATCAAACACAGAGTTACCGTAAATAGTCTCATCTAGTTTTTTGAGATGGTGTATCTATTGACTGTTTAATGAACAAACCAGTACCATACTCATAAAAATTGATTTGAATTGGATTTTATAGTCCCGCCAACACAGCTAAAGTCATACATATGGCGACTTTCCAGCTTCCATTGGTGAGGGAAGACCCCAGTTGTCCCTCTGGGCAATTTTCATGCAAGGGTGGGCACCTGAGTGGAACTACCGACGTTCCGCAAGCCAGCTGGAAAGCTTCCTCACATAAATATTTACTCATAAAAAACATACGGTCAAATCTTTATTATGAGACCACCTGCTTTTAAAGACCACCATTTCAGTTCTCAGTTTTATTGTTTAAATTAAAATACATATGAAGGCCACGTGTGTAAATATAAGAGACCTGTTTTGATCTTAGCTTTAACGGTCTCTTAATACAGGTGTGGCTGTATAAAAAGAGATTAAAAAAACACTTAACAATTGTTTTCCTCTTTCTATTTCATCAGGTACTTGCGGCAGATGAAAATATGGGACTCCTGGGACAGTTGTTGCTGGCCACATTCCCTGCTGACAACATCACACTCTTGTATATAGGTATGTAGCTGCCACATTGGCGTCACACTCTTGTCTATAGGTATGTAGCTGCCACATTGGCGTCACACTCTTGTCTATAGGTATGTAGCTGCCACATTGGCGTCACACTCTTCTCTATAGGTATGTAGCTGGCCACATTGGCGTCACACTCTTGTCTATAGGTATGTAGCTGCCACATTGGCGTCACACTCTTGTCTATAGGTATGTAGCTGGCCACATTGGCGTCACACTCTTGTCTATAGGTATGTAGCTGCCACATTGGCGTCACACTCTTGTCTATAGGTATGTAGCTGCCACATTGGCGTCACACTCTTGTCTATAGGTATGTAGCTGGCCACATTGGCGTCACACTCTTGTCTATAGGTATGTAGCTGGCCACATTGGCATCACACTCTTGTCTATAGGTATGTAGCTGCCACATTGGCGTCACACTCTTGTCTATAGGTATGTAGCTGCCACATTGGCGTCACACTCTTGTCTATAGGTATGTAGCTGGCCACATTGGCGTCACACTCTTGTCTATAGGTATGTAGCTGGCCACATTGGCGTCACACTCTTGTCTATAGGTATGTAGCTGCCACATTGGCGTCACACTTTAGTCTATAGGTATGTAGCTGGCCACATTGGCGTCACACTCTTGTCTATAGGTATGTAGCTGGCCACATTGGCGTCACACTCTTGTCTATAGGTATGTAGCTGCCACATTGGCGTCACACTCTTGTCTATAGGTATGTAGCTGGCCACATTGGCGTCACACTCTTGTCTATAGGTATGTAGCTGGCCACATTGGCGTCACACTCTTGTCTATAGGTATGTAGCTGCCACATTGGCGTCACACTCTTGTCTATAGGTATGTAGCTGCCACATTGGCGTCACACTCTTGTCTATAGGTATGTAGCTGCCACATTGGCGTCACACTCTTGTCTATAGGTATGTAGCTGCCACATTGGCGTCACACTCTTGTCTATAGGTATGTAGCTGCCACATTGGCGTCACACTCTTGTCTATAGGTATGTAGCTGCCACATTGGCATCACACTCTTGTCTATTGGTATGTAGCTGCCACATTGGCGTCACACTCTTGTCTATAGGTATGTAGCTGGCCACATTGGCGTCACACTCTTGTATATAGGTATGTAGCTGCCACATTGGCGTCACACTCTTGTCTATAGGTATGTAGCTGCCACATTGGCGTCACACTCTTGTCTATAGGTATGTAGCTGCCACATTGGCGTCACACTCTTGTCTATAGGTATGTAGCTGCCACATTGGCGTCACACTCTTGTCTATAGGTATGTAGCTGGCCACATTGGCATCACACTCTTGTCTATAGGTATGTAGCTGGCCACATTGGCGTCACACTCTTGTCTATAGGTATGTAGCTGCCACATTGGCGTCACACTCTTGTCTATAGGTATGTAGCTGGCCACATTGGCGTCACACTCTTGTCTATAGGTATGTAGCTGCCACATTGGCGTCACACTCTTGTCTATAGGTATGTAGCTGCCACATTGGCATCACACTCTTGTCTATAGGTATGTAGCTGGCCACATTGGCGTCACACTCTTGTCTATAGGTATGTAGCTGCCACATTGGCGTCACACTCTTGTCTATAGGTATGTAGCTGGCCACATTGGCGTCACACTCTTGTCTATAGGTATGTAGCTGCCACATTGGCGTCACACTCTTGTCTATAGGTATGTAGCTGCCACATTGGCATCACACTCTTGTCTATAGGTATGTAGCTGCCACATTGGCATCACACTCTTGTCTATAGGTATGTAGCTGGCCACATTGGCGTCACACTCTTGTCTATAGGTATGTAGCTGCCACATTGGCATCACACTCTTGTCTATAGGTATGTAGCTGCCACATTGGCGTCACACTCTTGTCTATAGTTGCCAGACTTTTGTGCATCCTCCTTGCAACCATTGTGTTGTCTTCTCTTGCAATGTCCGCAACCCAGTTGGTCCTTACAGCCCTTGAAATCAATTGGATGCATATACTTGTGTTGCAACCATTAAGTTGCACATCCTTTACCTTGCATTTGTACCTGCCATTGGGTTGAATGTTCTAGCCTTGCACTCTCCTTGCAAACATCGGATTGTTTGTTTTGCCTTGTAACTCCCTTGCAAACATCAGATTGCTTGTTTTGCCTTGTCACTTCCATGCAAACATCGGACTGCATGTTTTGCCTTGTCACTTCCTTGCAAACATCGGATCACTTGTTTTGCCTTGTAACTTCCTTGTAAACATCGGATTGCATGTTTTGCCTTGTAACTTCCTTGCAAACATCGGATCACTTGTTTGCCTTGTAACTTCCTCACAAACATCGGATTGCTTGTTTTGCCTTGTCACTTCCTTGCAAACATCAGATTGCTTGTTTTGCCTTGTCACTTCCTTGCAAACATCGGATTGCTTGTTTTGCCTTGTAACTTCCTTGCAAACAGCAGACTGCATGTTTTGCTTTGTAACTTCCTTGCACTTCCTAGCAAACATTGGATTGCTTGTTTTGCCTTGTCACTCTTCCTTGCAAACATTGGATTGCATGTTTTGCCTTGTAACTTCCTCACAAACATCGGAGTGCATGTTTTGCTTGTGATGTGACTTGACCACTGACCGTGATGTGACCTTGAAAATAGAAGCTTAAACACCCCTCATTTGTGAAAGGGGTATTCTACTTGGTTGTATCATATTCTGTTGTGGGGTAGGATAAAAGTGCAGTATCTATTTGACAGTAAGTCTGTAGAGAAAGTATAGATTTCTTCATATCTTTCTCTCTCCTGTGGTTTGGATCTTAATAACTCCATTTTTGTGTTGATGAGCTGTAAAACCACCTTATAATTTGTGTTGATGCATCGATATATGAATTCTCAGAAGTTATCCTACTTTATAAAGAAATGGTCTTGGGACAGAAAAGCGAGGAAGCCAGGCAACAGTGCCATTTATTATCTGTCAAGTCATAATGGTCATTTAAAACACCATTATCCATGATTTATTAGGATACCTTAAAGCCACGTGAAACATTTTATTGTGGGAAAAACACAATCAGTTTGTATGTTTTTAGGACAACATTTTTAATTACTTGCATCTTTTCTGCTTAAAGACATTCTTTTTGTCGTTTATGGGCAACTTAGTTGTTTTGCAATATTTTTAGCTCGACCTTTTCGAAATTTCACACATGTATTCAGCATCATTAAATAACATCATACAGACAGGTTCTATAACTCGAGCTTTTATTTTAACAAATTGATGGCCTCTTTTATACTTAGAAAATTTGGTTAAAATTTGTATTACAAATGGCAGTGAATATTCTAACAATTTCTCGTCAATTACAGCAATTTAAATAAGGTTAGCATGGTATTTATACATATAACTTGTTCCGCTATTGACAACATCTCGGTTTGAATTTTATTGATCCTGGTACATTCGGAGAATCGCCACCAAATAATGGTGAATATGTGTTTGGATTTTTTTTTTGTTTCACAGTCATATATACCTGCTTGGAAATCACGTTTTTTCGAAGCATTTTGACTTGTCACAGAAAATCGAAAATTGATCACATTGTTTTCAGTTTTCGGATTCGAGAACGACATACATCTGCGGTTCCAACCAACCCAGATTTGTGGATAATTCTTAGAATTTCAAAGGTCAAGGTCACACTTAGGCAGATGGTTTGCATTGGGGGCAACTGTGTCCCATGGACACATTTAACACATTTCTTTTTTATTTTTGTTTTAGTTCCCAACACCGTGATGCAGATACTAAAAAAATAAATAGCACACTATTACAGTTAAATTCCCTGGTTTAAATTTCAAGATTTTTTTTTTTACAAGACGAGGTTAAAAAACTTTGTCAAAAGTACCGGTAGAATTAAATATTTGAGAAAAAGGTGTACTGAAAACTACTATAAACAAATAAACAAGTTAAAAAATAACTTGCAGGATATGAATGAATGAATGAATGGTGTTTTACGGCACGTCGACACAAAAATAGGTCATATTGTGCGCAAAAATTGATGAAAAACAAAGAAATGAAGTATTAATTAAAAATTAATGTAAATATATAAAGATAAAACTATTAAAAAATAAGGGATGATAAGGTGTAATATAATATGAATGGGCTTTCACTGACATTTGAGGTTTATTCCGAATACAAGTGAGAAATTATTATGCAAATTTTATTTAATTTTCAGTGAAAGCTGTTCTGAAGTTTTCAAGCAACCTGTCCCTGTTTTGTACTGGTTTTGTTGCCCTGGCCATTATCAACATCCTGGCAACACCTAACATGGTTACCATAGCAACTTCACATAAACTGATGACATCACTGGCTTCTGAGATACTACTGCTGATAGAGGAGAGAATAACCCACGGCAGATGTCAGGTATGGGTTTACTGCTTTTAAGCTCATCCAAATTTTCTTCATATTAAGTTGATTCCCTATCCAAGATGGCCCTCTAAAGATATTCCAAACCTTTACAAATTTTCTTGTCAAGAACTAATGGACGGATTTTGATAGCTTTTTCCCCTCCAGAATAAGTTCCCCTAGGGTAAACATCGCCCAGACCTAGGGTTACTTTAAGATCAACTGTAATAACAAGAAATCTCTTGCTTGCGGTATATATTTTTTCCTACCATGAAAAAAACACAATTAACCTCAGTAAAATAAAATGTCGTTCTAGTTAACCTTTCTGTCA
This sequence comes from Cyrtodaria siliqua, assembly GCA_037043455.1. Classification (NCBI taxonomy): domain Eukaryota; kingdom Metazoa; phylum Mollusca; class Bivalvia; order Adapedonta; family Hiatellidae; genus Cyrtodaria; species Cyrtodaria siliqua. Next base: position 83,073 of record JAWPHD010009804.1, on the reverse strand, counting down.
TGCTCTTGGATAGATAACATTGCATCAGTCAACATCTGTATACTTATATACTGGTTGTGTACCAGTTATAGTCATTCACCTGATTTCGTCATTATCAATAAAACGCTCCATGCTGTGATTATTTTTCGACCCCAGTTTACAAATCACTACACACTATAATCAGATGATTGGAGAGGAAAAAATAGTTAACATGCACTCTCAAACCAACCCGTTTACCTATATAAGTACCGTTATAAGCAAAACACAATCGGGGGGAATCACGCGCTTAAAATTATTTCAAAAGCTACGTAAAACGTACGTAAAAGCTAGCGGTATTGGCACCTGCGTATTTCTTCGTATACGCAGCTTTTGCGCAGATTTTACAAAAATGATGCAAAACATAGCATTAACAAACAAGCTGCGCAAAAGCTGCGTTTTCAAAGGTCTACATAATAATTTACCTTTAATGTAAAAGCTGCGTAAAACGCAGCTTTTACGCAGGTGCCAATACCGCTAGCTTTTACGTAGCTATTACGCAGGTCTGCATAAACGCAATTTTTACGCAGATCTCTGTAAAAGCTGCGTAAAACGCAGCTTTTACGCAGGTGCCAATACCGCTAGCTTTTACGTAGCTATTACGCAGGTCTGCATAAACGCAATTTTTACGCAGATCTCTGTAAAAGCTGCGTAAAACGCAGCTTTTACGCAGGTGCCAATACCGCTAGCTTTTACGTAGCTATTACGCAGGTCTGCATAAACGCAATTTTTACGCAGATCTCTGTAAAAGCTGCGTAAAACGCAGCTTTTACGCAGGTGCCAATACCGCTAGCTTTTACGTAGCTATTACGCAGGTCTGCGTAAACGCAGCTTTTACGCAGATCTCTGTAAAAGTTGCGTAAAACGCAGCTTTTACGCAGGTGCCAATACCGCTAGCTTTTACGCAGGTCTGCATTAACGAAGCTTTGATGCAGATCTTTGTTAAAGCTGCGTAAAAGCTTCGCAATAGCTGCGTAAAAACTGGCGGTATTGGCGTAAAACGCAGTTTTTACGCAGCTATTACGAAGCTTCTGTGCAGATCTTTGTGAAAGCTGCGTAAATGAAGGATTTAAAAAGCTTCGTCTTTCTTTTTCAATAAAGGGTCCTCCGAGGGCTAGTGAAAATTTGAGCAGATATAAATTGAAACGTAAATGTAGTCAAAATGATGCGCCACGATAAGCACTACAGGTCAAAGATAAGCACTACAGGTCTTTGACCGCTAGAGCATGGAATACATAAGGATGTGATCAATAAGAAACAATCAGTAATAAAGGCAATAAAGTTTATATGTACTTAATCTTAGGGTCCCCCTGTACAGGATTCAAATTTAACAGAATAAATAACATCACTATATTTCAGCAGCAAATGTTGAACAGTACATGGAAATAACATGTTACATACTTTTAATCTTAAAAAGTGATATTGGTGAAACGGCAGAAATGAAATTTAAAGCTATTTGACACTGGAAAAGTGTTACCTAAGCATTTTTATATTGAAATATTTAAACTATAAAACAAACAACTGATATGCAAAATGCAATTTGAAAAAATAAACTATAAACGAAACATCTATTAAATTTCACTTTATTAACATGAAAAAGTTTGGTAGAAACACTTACAGACTGAATATAATATTGAGCACTTATTTACATTGAATATACACTGAAGGGACACACAGCAACCTTGTAGTTAAAAAAACAGTTAAATTAGCACCCAAATTTACTAACCCCACATCATTTTATGTCTTTTCCCTCTTTATTCTACTATATGTTGAAAAATGTTAGGGATGCAATATAATCCACTTAGGTGTTTGCAAAATCAATTTGCTTTCAAGGATTCAAATAATGATTTGTGCATAATAAATATGAAAACTAATATTATTGTCCTTCAAAACTAAACTATAGACTTCATGTGAAACACATTTGAAAACACTGTCTGATTCTAAAGTAACAGGTAAACACATCTTTGATTTGTTTGTTTTCTCAGAGACCTATATTAATAATGTTTTTTTAAATAAAGACCATAATTATTAAAAAAATATACACTGCACCCCTGGATAACAATTAGCTCCATTTATCTACACATCTAAGCGCCGGTAAGCTGCCTCAAACCCTCTCAAAATTGTCCTCATTGTTCGTTCAACATCATCTTCTGGAACCTCAAACCGACTTAATTATTGCTGTCCTGTAGATGCAACCATGTATGAAGTTTAAAAGCTTTACGGCTCGAGGTGTCCTGAATAAAACTTAAATTTAAAACAGACGTATGGGACAGTCGGAAAATGGTAATTAACACTATATGACTGATCCACTTCCGTGTTAAGGCAAATATATACACCATTGAAAAACATAGCACTATATGTATACATCTAAACCTCTTTAGGATGACTCGAACCATCTTAAAACTGTTCTCATTTTCATTTGACTTCATCTGTTGGCACCTAAACCGTTCCCGAAGAACATAGATCTGAAAAGATAGTATATTTATAAATAAATTAATGTCTCCAAAAAAGACAAAATAAATTTATGAATGTATAAAAAAAAACCATTTTAAATATAATAGTTTTTAATACTTCTGAAAATTTAAAACCTATATTATATTAAAAGGGCCTCATTGCAATCTTAGTCTTGTGGGTTCAATCCCTGGCTGGATTATATCAAACACTTAATGGTACTAGTAGTCCCAAGCATATAAAGTCGTAATTCTAGGACTGGTCAGTCCGGTGTCTGTATCATGTTATTTGTCTACAGCACGGTATTCCAGTATGGCACCACTATAAAATTGAGCATAGAGCTCATTTCAAAAAAATAAAACGGTGTGATAAAACATAAGGATTGTTAAAAAAGATTGTTGGGTGTGGGATGGGGTGGTGGAGGTGACATGTGCACCAAATAACAGCACGTGGCAGGGATGGGGTGTAAAAGCTATTTAGGAGGAGTAGCGGCGACAATATTATATTTAAAGTAAAAAATTCAAAGGGCCATAAAAAATCAGTGAACCGGAACGAAAGCACGACATCATACCGATACTTCTGTAAAGTTTTGTCAATATCCAACAAGCCATTTAGGAGTAGTGGCGACAAAAAAAATTAAAGTAAAAAACTCAAAGGGACATAACTCCGTCAAAAATCAGCGAACCAGACCGAAAGCGTGACATGATACTTCCTGCAAAGTTTCGGCAAAATGCATCAAGCCGTTTAGGAGGAATAGCGGTGCCAACAAATTTAAAGTGAACAATGCAAAGGGCCATAACTCTGTCAAAAATCAGCAAACCGGAACGACAGCGCGATATGCACAACTAGACATCATACCGATGCTTTTGCAAAGTTTTGTTAATATCCAACAAGGCGTTTAGGAGTAGCGACGACAACAAATTTAACTTTAAAAAATGCAAAGGGATATAACTCCATCAAAAATCAGTGAATCAAACTGAAAGCATGACATGCACAACAAGACATCATACCGATGCTTCCTTCAAAGTTTTGTCAAAATCCATCAAGCCGTTTAGGAGTGTGTGTGTGGGGGTGTGTGGACCATTTTAGACCATTAAACGACTTGCATGCTGTCGCATACTTCAAATGCTTGATACAGTTAACCCTATAGATATTCTTCCCATTTATATATAAATGTTTTTATATAGCTGTAAATGGAGAGTGGCTCTGGAGTGTTCATTTCATGTTGATGCAATATAACCTTTTTATGTGGTGCGCCATAAACCTCAATTTTAACTTCCAGTGTGAAACTTCTGCGAGAAAAATACCTTTGATCTGAAGGCATACCTGTCATAAGATCTAAGGTTGAGGATGTATTCTGTTGAATCTGTTGGACACCTTCATCATCGCCTTCCGAGCGACCCGACCATTGACAACTTGCGCTCATGTCAACATCTCCTGAAAACTCCAAGCATAACAATTGCTAAAATATTATACCACTTCAATTTCTAAATAAAGAATTGAATTGTACGTGCTGTTATACGCCACATAACAGCACATGTGGCTTTTAAAGGACTTATTAATAAATATACAGACATAAATATACTGATTGGTTGTCGATGAAAAATGTTTTGACTCCTTAAAAGTATACCCATTACAACCTGTCGCAATGCAGTCACCTGACATCAAACTGACAAAAATGTTCAATCAATCGTCATATTTTGTGTATGTAAAACTTTTTAAAACTAGAGGTTGTTTTTGAGAAAAACTGATGTCTCATACCACTGCAAAGTTTCGTCAAAATGCATCAAGCCATTTAGGAGGAGTAGCGGCGACAACAAATTTAAAAGTAAAAAAGATGGGTCATAAATCTGTAAAAAATCAGCTATCCGGAATGAAAGTGCAATACGCACAACTAGACATAATACTAATGCTTCCTGCAAAGTTTCTCCACAAGCCCCAACAAGCTATTTAGGAGGAGTAGCGGCGACAATATTATATTTAAAGTAAAAAATTCAAAGGGCCGTGACTCCATCAAAAATCAGTGAACCGGAACGAAAGCACGACATCATACCGATACTTCTGCAAAGTTTTGTCAATATCCAACAAGGCGTTTAGGAGTAGCGGCGACAACAAATTTAACTTAAAAAATTCAAACCGAAAGCGCGATGTGCACAACTAGACATCACACAGATGCTTCGGTCCTGCAAAGTTTTGTCAAAATCCATCAAGCAGTTTTGGAGTGGGTGTGGGTGGGGGATGGACCATTTAAGACCATTAAACGACATGCATGCTGTCGCACACTTCAAATGCTTGAAACAGTTAACCCTATAGATATTCTTCCCATTTATAGATGTTTTTATATAGCTGTAAATGGAGAGTGGCTCTGGAATGTTCATTTCATGTTGATGCAATATAACCTTTTTATGTGGTGTGCCATAAACCTCAATTTTAAGTTCCAGTGTGAAACTTCTGCGAGAAAACTACCTTTGATCTGAAAGCATACCTGGCATAGGATCTAAGGTTGAGGATGTATTCTGTTGAATGGTGAACACCATCATTGCCTTCCGAGCGACCTGACCATTGACAACTTGCGCTCATGTCCAACATCTCCTGAAAACTCCAAGCATAACAATTGCTGAAATATTATACCACTTCAATTTCTAAATAAAGAATTGAATTGTTGTTTTAAAAGACTCCTTAACCTGTAAACATAGATTCAACCGGCATGTGCTTAAATCCACTGCAGTCCCCTTTAATAAATTGAATATGGAGGAAGAAAATGCATTTTTAAAATATTCCTTGACAGCGTCGCCTGTGTTTTTCTGAATTGATAGACCTCAATTTGCACCATGACAGGCATAATCAATAACTTGCAAGCTTCATTCAGGTAATGCAAGTACAATGTTTATCTTCAAAACAGTAAGTTGTGCACAAGTAACATATTAATACCTTCACCAATCTCGTTTGCAAAACTGTCAATGTTACAACGAAAAAAACACACTCTCCTCTTATTTGCAGTTTAATTTAGATGTTTTAAAAAATATCATGCTTCTTCGCTTATAGTTTTGATTACACTTATACACTTCAAATTAATTGTTCCACATTATTATGAAGAAGCTCTACCATGAACGTATTTAAATAGGGCCTACCTCTGATTAAAAAAACCCACACAACATGCGTAATTCTTGGTACTGCCAGGACCCTGGTACAGCTCTCACACTTTCCTGGGTGAGCCATCTGTGTAATCGTTTGATGGCTTCGAAGGCTCTAAAATGGTTCTTGTGTCACGAAAAAAAATGTGCTAATCACAGTAATGTTTGTAATTATTAAAGATGAAAGGTACTGTTTGTAAATATTAAAGATGAAAGATCAAAATTCAAACAATTCTGGAAACGGCGGGCATAATTTGCAGCGCATGCGCAGATCTGTGATGCACTTCCATAATCTCGCAATTCTTACGAACGTATCATGCAAATATTTCAAAATGATTAACATATGTCAATACAAATGCTGTGTTTATTATGGTTTCTTCCTTTTTTGTTATCAGAACGTATACGTTAATAACTGAAATGATTATGGAAACAAAATGTATTTTCTCTCAAATTAAACATTTATTCAATTTCCCATCAAGCAACACTGGAGCGATGACTTCCGGAAGTAAACTCGACAAAATCAATTTACATGCAAGGAAAAAACGAAAACATTTACCTGTAAAATAATAAATAATAACTGTGTAATTCAATAACTTTATTACCGTTTATCTACAGTCACATATGTAAAATACACTAAAAATTGTTTCCAAACACAAGGTTTTGCTTTTTCAAGCGTTTATTGAGCAAACAGATTAAATAAAACAACCAGGAAATGCTTGTTGTCTGAAAGTCGGCCATTTGCATTCGTCTGTCATCAGATTCACGCTATCGTGAAACTTGCAATTTTTTTTATTAATTTATTTTATATTACCTTTTTTTTTGTCAGAAACATCCAAATTTACTCTGATGCATTATAATTTCGCATCTGATTTGCCTGGGGGAAAAAAAATAAATAAAAAAATCCCCCCAATTGTTGTTATACGAGTTTGGGAGTTAGCCAAGGCAATGTCTTAATACCATATTATTTTTCGTTTAAACATTTTTCAATATGTTTTTTTTTTAATATACCCCCTGAAGCAAATCTCATAAAACTTTATGGGTGCACTGCTCGTCAAAATCAATTTTGTCAACATGCAAGGAAAAAACGAAAACATTTACCTGTAAAATAATAAATAATTACTGTGTAATTCAATAACTTTACTACCGTTTATCTACAGTCACATATGTAAAATACACTAAAAATTGATTCCAAACACAAGGTTTTGCTTTTTCAAGCGTTTATTGAGCAAACAGATTAAATAAAACAACCAGGAAATGCTTGTTGTCTGAAAGTCGGCCATTTGCATTCGTCTGTCATCAAATTCACGCTATCGTGAAACTTGCAATTTTTTTTATTAATTTATTTTATATTAACTTTTTTTTTGTCAGAAACATCCAAATTTACTCTGATGCATTATAATTTCGCATCTGATTTGCCTGGGGGGAAAAAAAAAAAAAAAAAAAAATTCCCCCCAATATTTGTTATACGAGTTTGGGAGTTAGCCAAGGCAATGTCTTAATACCATATTATTTTTCGTTTAAACATTTTTCAATATGTTTTTTTTTTAATATACCCCCTGAAGCAAATCTCATACAACTTTATGGGTGCACTGCCTGTGATGAGAGGATGATCCCTATTGATTTTGAGGTCAGTAGGTCAAAGGTCTCCCTGACCTGATAATGAAAAATATTGCCTGCTCCATAACTCCTCATCCCCTTAAGCAAATCTCATGAAACTACATAGTTGAACTGCCTTTGGTGACAGAATGACCCCTATTGATATTGAGGTCAGTAGGTCAAGGTCACTGGGAGCCAATAATGAAAACCTTGTCTGCATTATAACTCCTCTCCCCCTGAGGCAAATCTCATGAAATTTCATAGTTGAACTGCTTGTGGTGAGAAGATGACACCTGTTGATTTTGAGGTCAGCAGGTCAAGGTCACCAGGAACCGATAATGAAAAACCCTGTCAGCACCTTAAAGGGGTTGATGCACTATTTTCAAACACCACAGTTTATTTTAAAGGGCTCTGAAAAACATGAAAAAAGCTGAAAGAATTATCAAAATGCCATGAAAAGTAAAGGAGATATGACCTATTGAAAATGTGCAAAGAAACATAAATGGAGGCGGCCATCTTTGAACGATGACGTCATCGTGCCTCTTTGCCATATATGGCATATTGATAAAATGTCTTTTAAAGCAAAGAAAATCACTGCAAATGAAAAATAATTTTACATCTGTATATTTATTTCTAATCAATTTGCAGTGGTTTTCTTTGCTTTAAAATACATTTTGTCAATATGCCATATATGGTAAAACGGCACGATGATGTCATCGTTCAAAGATGGCCACCTCCATTTATGTTTTTTGCAAATTTTCAATAGGTCACATCTCATTTATTTTTCATGACATTTTGAAAATTCTTTCAGCTTTTTCCAAGTTTCTCAAAGTCCTTTTAAATAAATCCTGTTCGAAAATAGTGCATCAACCCCTTTAACTCCTCTCCCCTTGAGGCAAATCTCATGAAACTTTATAGGTGCACTGCCTGTGATGAGAGGATGACCCCTACTGGCATCTGCCCTAGGGTTTATCCCTACCCGTGGGGTCACATGTTCCTGTGCCATAACTTGGAAACTTTTGAGATCCCCACCCTTAACCAATCTATACACTTACTGGGCCAGAACACTTTAATGTGAGTGTGGGAATTTGTTGATCTTACTCTTATATGAAATTATAAGCTTGTTTGACTTTTTTTTTTTATAATCTTTTCGAAGATTATATTAGGCGAGTGATACAGAGGCATTAATTTAGCCCTCTTGTTTACATAAAATTTAAGAAGTTGATTGCCTGTAACATCTGCATTGATACTGATCAAAGAAATGCTCATTTTGTTAAAACATAACTTGCTCGCTTGAGTGACCTTGCTATAATGAGATTATCATTTTACAATGAATTCTGAGTCCATCATCTAATGGTTTGAGGTAGGTAATTTTGTACCAGCAATTTATACACAGAATTAAATTGACATTGGAATGCATACAGTTTGATAGCTAATAAATTATGGTCCAAATTCACCACCTTTTAAAACACCTACAGGATCAATAAACATTTTTTATCAAGGTTGTATTTATGTGTAGCACTGTGACAGTCTATGTTAAAGATAAAAGAGGACTCCCCAATTACCCCTTCATCTTTTAGAAATGTTTTAAATTTTCAATATCACTTTAAAAAGACAAACTGACAAAAGTTTAAAAAAATAAACTAAAAGATGCAGCTTTCCTAAAGCTGCGTAAAACCTACGTATTTTTGTTTTTACATCTTATTATCATTAACAATTAAAGATACAGCTTTTCCGAAGCATTTACAAAAAAACGCAGCTCTTGTAATTATCCTTTTTTTGCAAGTAAAATAAAAGACACAGCTATCAAACGCCTTTCTTAAAAAATACGCAGCCTTAAATATAAATACGCAGCTTTTGTACACCTTTCTTACAAAATATTCAGCTTTGGACATAATTACGCTGCTAAAGTGTAAAATACGCAGCTTTGCGCAGCCTGCTTCTAAAATAACGCAGTTAATCACAAAAAACGCAGCTTTAGGATGGATTGCTGCGTAATAGCTACGTTTTAGCTACGTATTTTTCAAAGCTGCGTAAACATTTGACAAGGGTAATGCGCATGCGCAGGAAAATTTCCTTTTAAAATAGCTGACCTTTTACGTCGAACCATTGAATCAATTTGACGTGACCAAAAAACTAAAAGCATGTGCTAAACATTTTCAGCCATGGGAGACAACTAGATTTACATTTGCGGACAGTTATTTCCCTTTAAATTATGACCGTCGAAGTGAAGTAAATTACATCAGATACCTACAGTTGAAAAACCATTTTAAATTGTAGATATCATTTTTTCTAGATATTTTTTTTTTGTGTATTCATGTGCAATAGTATATATATGTTTCAATTAATAACTAAACACGTTTTCATCATCTCAAACATGGATTATTCGGTATTAAACTGAACATGACGATAACTACTACATTAAGCTCAGACGACCGGCCCAATTCAGTCTATATTTAGTAACGGTCACGTGACACTTGTTACTGAGAATAGGAACAATGTAAACACAGAATATTTACGGGTAAGCTTCTCTATCGGCAAAAATATTTATCAGATGACTAGTTTTGATTTAGATAAATTAAAGAACCAACATAAAAATGACGATATCTGGTATAAAGCCAGTATATCTGTTTGTATCACTATTTCAAAATAAATAATGTTAGGTAACATTTGACATTTTAGTACTGGGCTTGAATAAATGTGTTAAAATTAGCTACTAGTTATTGTTTTCAGTAGCAAATGTGTATGATTCAGAATGCAGCCTAACCTTTCTGTAATGCTCTCGGACAAATAGCCTGATATCCATCAATGTGTGTGTAATGGCATGTAACAGCTGACATTAACAGATAAGTCTTAGATATTTTACATCAGATTGATAGATAACAGAAAATAATGCATCTCATCTGCAAGTCCTACGTTTCAGATGGTGTTAAGATTGATGGTTAGCTTTATTTCTACGTCCTCAATCGAGAAAAACGGGACATATAATGTTTTCACACGGTTTCATACTTCTGTTGTTATGAATGGTCGATCGAGTGGGGAAATAGGTCTTTGCTCGCTTTAAAGAGAATGGCTTGATGGATTGATTTTATATTTCCTGTGTAGTCTTGATGACACGAAAACTATTGATTTTGGGGTCAAAATGTCAAAGGTCAAGGTCAGCTGTGACCTTTTTATAAAATTGGTTCCCTCCCATTTTAAGAGACTGACTGCATGGATATACAAGTGAAAATGGTTGCAAAAAGTATATAAATAATATCTGAGTGCAAAAAGGTTGCAAAAAGCATCAATAATAAAATGTTAAATTATTTATTTTATTAGCTGGATAGCATAGCAAATCCAGGCTTATAGTTTGGTGATTTCCATCTGTCAGTCCATCTACACGTTTCAACGTTTTGGTTAATTTATTTATTTTTTCATCATTTCTCAAAAATGAATTGTAGGAAAGCTTTGAAACTTGGCACACATGTTCATTATCATTACACAATGTTTTATAACAATAACCATAACTCTGTCATAACGAGAAGTTTAATGGTATGGGGTTGTCCGTCCGTACGTACGTCCGTAAACTTTTCGCACAATAACGACAAAAGTATGCGACCTACCCTCATGAAATTTCATAGGTGAGAGAAGGAACTTTATTGTGTTTGGGGCAATTAGGTCAAACGTCAAGGTCACGGTGACCTTATATGGAAATATGCATTCTGCATAATAACTTCCAAACCATAACACCTACACTCATAAAATTGCATAGGTACATTGCCCTCGGTGCTTATATGGAAATATGCATTCTGCACAATAACTTCCAAACCATAACACCTACACTCATAACAAATCTCCTGTGAGAGAAGGAACCCTATTGTTTTTGGGGCCAGTAGGTCAAAGGTCAAGGTCACGGTGACCTTATATGGATATATGGATTCTGCACAATAACTTACACTCATAAAACTCACTCATTGCCCTATGTCACTAGGTCAAAGGTCAAGGTCACCAGTACATATTCCAAGCGATAACTGCAGGAGTATAATACCTACACTCATGAAACTTTGTAGATACATTGCCCTTGGTGAGAGGAGGAACCCGATTGCTTTTGGATTTAGTAGGTCAATGGTCAAGGTCACCATCTCCTCATATGGACATACACATTCCAAATGACAATCATAGGTGCATTGTCCTTGGTGAGAGGAGGAAGCCTATTACTTTTGTGTTCAGGCAGTCATCAAGGTCACATTGACCTGACAATGACTGAATCCTAAGGCATTTTCCCCACTGTAACTTGTAACTATTAGACCTACAGTTCTGAAACTAGTACCCATGTTAAAGCAACCTTTTCCCGGCTGTTATTCATGAACTGTTTAATCTACAGTCTTGAAACTTTATACAAACATTACTCCTGTTTAAACAACATCCTATACCAGTTATTGTTTTGTTAGAAGGTCAAATGGTTATATTGACCTGATAACGAGGAAATACTTCTAACATAGAAACTTTAGTGTTTGCCCTAATTTTTCCTCCAATCAGACGGTGAGGAATTTTAAAAAAATGGACAACTTATATATGTAAATTTCTAACGATCACCAATTTTAACCATTTAATCATTAAGTAATCGCTTACTAAATGACACACGCTTGTTTAGACACAAGGAGGCGGTTTTAGTAGAAGCGCGAACGTGTTAAGAGGCGTGGTTTCGTAGAAGCGCGGGGAAAATGTGGGGCAAAACTAAGTCAGTTAGAGGCTAAGAAGTGAAATTTTAACAATTAAGAAACCCCGGTCAGTCGCTGCACTCCATCCCTTAGGGATTCTTAATTGTTAAAATATCACTTCATAGCCTCTAACTAATACTTAGGAAACGGGCCCCTGGCGGCGGGCAAAATGTGGGGCAAAACTTAGTCAGTTAGAGGCTAAGAAGTGAAATTTTAACAATTAAGAAACCCCAGTCAGTCGCTGCGCTCAATCCCTTAGGGATTCTTAATTGTTAAAATATCACTTAATAGCCTCTAAATAATACTTAGGACCCCCCCCCCCCACCCCCCCATATTGTATGAAGTACCATTTTTGAAGAACTGAAGAACAAATTGCTGCTGTTTTATGATTCAATCTTCTGAGAAGGTCACAAAAGAAAATGTCATAACCATGGCAATGAAATCATTTTGTGGATTGTTTAATATTTCTTCCTGTATTTCAATCTAGAAATAGAGACATAGGGTTGCACAAAACAATATTTTGAATAAATCATGCATTTTGTAATTGACAATCTCACTTTGATAATTTAATATTTTTGTTTCAGTCATGGTCATAACATTTTATACAGTTCTCTTTATCAGTTATTCAAAGCCCCGATGAGATTCATGGTAGAATATTCAAAAAATGCAGGCGCAGTCTCTCAAATTCTTACCATGATTTACCAAAATCACTGTCCTCATTCAAACTAGGCACTCTTAGATCATCTGGTGTATTAACATCATTATCGCACACTCTTAGCTTGGCTAGTGTAGTTTTCAAGGGGTTTATAGGTACACTTTTTGTGTCGCCTGCATCATCCGTCGTCATCTGTCACACTTGAACCTGCAACCTAACCTTGGCCATAACTTGAAAGGTATTTGATATATGTTCATGAAACTTCACACACATCTTCATCTTAATCCAAGGAATGATGTTACACATGTCCAATAACTCTGACTTTCATTTCAGCAGAGTGATGCCCCTTTTCGTAAAATTTTAACCTGCAACCTAACCAAGCTCATAATTGGCCATAACGTAAGAAGTATTTGACCTATGTTCATGGAACTGCACACAAATATTTATCTTACCACACAGAATATTGTTACCCATGACCAAAAAACTATGACTTTCATTTCAGCAGAGTTATACTATACTCCTTTTCATAAAACTTTAACCTAATGTTAGCTCATATACTGGCCATAACTTGAAAAGTATTGGACCTATGTTTTGTAACTTCACACACACATGTCCAGTAACCCTGACTTTCATTTTGGCAGTGTTATGCCCCTTTTCATAAAACTTTAACTTGCAACCAAACCTAGCTCATAACGTGGCAAAATACTGACCTATTGTCATGAAACTTTATACAGTTCCCCTAATCAATTATCCAAAGCAGAAATATGCCCCTTTTCATAACCTTTAACAATTTAAAAAAATCTAGTCCAATTCATGAAGGATTGCACCCCTGTCTAACACCTTTATAGTTAGATTGTCCTTGCTGATATAAGCTCATGGCAGGCGACACAAGTGTTTTGTGGAACACCCTTCTAGTTATAATAAGATTAAAGACTCCTGTGCAAATCTTGTAAATTGTTCAAAGGTGAAATAATCATAGCCCCCATTTGGATAATACGATGCTATCTAGATAATAAAAACAAAAAAAATGCTAGTGCGATCTTCTTGTGTGTGTGTAGTTAAAGTGTCATACGGAGGGACTGGTCAGGTGTTAAAATCTTTCTCAAGTATTTCGATACTTACTCCAAATTTAGCCCTGGCTGGTGTAAAATGCACGATCCCTGGATAATGAAACTGAGACACTAACCATTACACCATGGCAACACCTCCTAGTTTGGTCTTAGAATATATATATATATATTCTATTATATATATAGCCTAATTAGGTTTCATTACAAAATGGTTCCTATGGTTGAAATCTATCAGTAGAGTTCAAGGTCATTGACCTCTTAATTAAATAACAAAAAATCACAAAGGAGGTTATTATTTTGTTGTAATTTCTGTTGAAAGATAGCAATTAATTATGCTATTTTCAATTAAAAAACAAGTTAATATTTATTATTTTATAATTGTTAATGTGTCCTTGCATCTTTACATTTATAGTTATACATTGTATACTCTTCAAAATAATTTAAGGACCGCCAGAATATTTCTCCATCTTTACCGGTGAAAATGACTACATACCATTTTCAAACGGTTATACAGAATGTGTAAGCAATGTTGCATTAAACTGGACATTGTCAGGCCTTCTGCATTAGATAAAAGAACAGAATGTTGATTAACATTGTTGTGTTAATTGAAAAGAGTCCCAGATTTTTGATAATTTCTAAAACAACTCCCCAAATTCCCCAAAACAACAATACTAAAAGTTTTAGAATGTTTTATCTATTTATTCATTACGTTTAATCACTACCAATGCAACTATGGATGCGAAATTTTAATTTCCCCCGAAATAGACCAACCTTTGACAGTTTAAATGCATACACCGAACAGTTGCGTCGCAAACGTTGAATTTTTATCCCATCCAAAATGAAGTAAATTTTCAAGACCTAGTTGCATATTGCACGCTTATATGTAGAGTAATTCTACAGAAATAGTGACAGATGTGTGTTAAAGGGGTTAATGCACTATTTTCAAAAAGGTTTATTTTAAAAGGCTTTGAAAAACTTGAAAAAGGCTGAAAGAATTATCAAAATGCCATGAAAAATAAAGGAGATATGACCTGTTGAAAAGTTACAAAGAAACATAAATGGAGGCGGCCATCATCATCGTGCCTTTCTACAATATATGGCATATTGACAAAATATCTTCTAAAGCAAAGAAAATCACTGCAAATGAAAAATAACCAAAGAATTTATACATTTTACATCTGTATATTTATTTTTAATCAATTTGCAGTGATTTTCATATATGGTAAAATGGCGTGATGACGTCCTCATTCAAGGATGGCCGCTTCCATATATGTTCTTTGTAAATTTTCAATAGGTCATATCTCCTTTGTTTTTCATGGCATTTTGATAATTCTTTCAGCTTTCTTAAAGTTGTTCAGAGCCCTATTAAATAACTAGCGTTTGAAAATAGTGCATCAACCCCTTTAAGGAATCAATAGTCATGAAAATAATAGGAAATAACATTTTTGGATGAAAAAAAGCATTTTATTGAAATTTAAAAATCTCAATTTTCATTCATTTTTTTTGGTGCAAAAAAATCCTAAAGAATACAGAACCAAGAAACAGTTTCCATTTTTGGTATGCACTGTGTCTTTAAACTTGTGCGATGATGCAAACTTTAATATAATTGAAATAAAGAAGGGATGGTCCTTAAATTATTTTGAGGAGTATATATTCAAGGTATGCTGATTGTTGGTTTTCACTCATTTAAAAGACAGTGACTGCATGTATTGAATTCATAATTGCTGTCTAATGGGGTTGAGTTTGGGGGTAATAGGTCAAAGGTCAAGGTCACTGTGACATTTTAATTAAATATTGGATTGGCAGTAGATTTTCTAATTGAAACATCTTTTTCTCTTTTTCGTCCAGATAGTGATGGGAGTATATTGTGTGAATTTGCCACTATTGTTCACTTTATTTGATGGAGAACAATGATGCTTCGCTCTTCCAAACCTTTACCTACTGTCATTATTTTTTTTATTTGTAAATTTGTATATTATAGTATATACTATCATGAAAGATTAGTATATCCCTAATGGGTTACCCTCTGTAAATAGGGAACATTATTAACCCTTAACCCACTACATATATATAATGGACTCAGCTAGTACTGTTCCATTTAGGCTGATTATAGGCTATAATAGTCGTGCTTAGCGGGTTAAGGGTTATTACTATTACATTTACAGTTTTTAGCTCTACTGATCAGAGATCAGCAGAGCTTAATTAAAACTTCAGGTCGGCCGGAAATTCAAGATGGCCGCCACGGCTAAAAATAATTTTTTAAAAAACAAGTTTGTAGCGACTACTTCTTGAAAACTATAAGTGATATTGATATGGGACTTTTTCTAAAATGATTAGCATGACATGATGTTGGTCCTGTCAAAAGTCGTTTTGATTCGATGTTAAACATGGCTGTCAGCGGCCATCTTTGTTTACATAGAGTTATCTAGTAAAAACATGTAGCAACTACTTCTCTGTAACTACTCAATGGATTTTCATGAAACTTCACAGGAATGTTAGTCTTGATGTCTAATTGATCCTAACAAAATTTCAGGTCAGCCGGAAATTCAAGATGGCCACTATGGCTAAAAATAGATTTTCAAAATACAAATTTGTAGCGACTACATCTTGAAAACTATAAGTGATATTGATATGGGACTTTTTCTAAAATGATTAGTATGACATGATGTTGATCCTTGTCAAAAATTATTTTCATGTGACGTTAAACATGGCCGCCAGCGGCCATCTTTGTTTACATAGAGTTATATAATGAAAACTTGCAGCGACTACTCCTCTGAAACTACTTGATGGATTTTCATGAAACTTCACAGGAATGCTGATCTAGCTATCAAAAACCTATCAGTAGAGCTTCAAGGTCATTGACCTCTTGTTTGATTTGAGGTTATATTTTCTATAAACATACAACTAGGACATGGAAACAAACTTCCTTGGTTCCATCAAAAAAAATGTCCATGAATTAAAAAAAAAGGACAATTAAGCCAAAGCCAAGGAAAAATCCAGTCCAGAAAATACCCAAATCATAAAATTTAAATTAAAAAGATCCGAGAACGAGAAACTAGAAGCATATTAAAACATGATCCTAGACATCCGAATAAATAAACAAGGAAATAACCATGCAAAAGCCGCCCCGGTCCTCATATATGATAATACAAACAAAAAAGAGCAGCATGATAAAAGTACAATTATACAATTGTACAAAATACGATTATGGTCAGGCTAATAAATATGCTCAATGATCAGTTTCAATAAAGTTTCCTTTTAAAAGGAACAGCTTGCCTGAGCAGGAAAGGAATCAAAAATATTACTGATAACACAAAATCTGGTATATGGGTTACTGTTAATTATTTGCCATTTAGTTAAGACTTATTTATTTTACATCATTGTAATGAAAGCTCTCTGAACTTATTTTACCACTCTTGATATCTTCCTGGGTAGAACCAGTACTAAGCAAATGCAGATAAAGTGTTTTGCTCAGGGACACAACACATATGGAAATGGTGTAGATCGAACCGAGTTTAGGACCTGGGTCCAGCGCACTAACAAAAAACACAGTGCTCTGCATACAGCAGCAGGGCTTTCCCCAGCCCTTTAAGACGCGGCGCTACCGTGATGCCTTCACTTCAAAAAGTGACCTGCCGCCACGCCTTAATGTAGCGGCCTTAATATTCTCAAATTAGTTTCCCCATGGTTTACTTAGCATGCTGATTACCTTTACTGTTCCCTTGATTAATCCTTAAATGGGGCAATCAAGATATACACAAAATCTCTTTTTTTCAACCGACATTTAAAAATAAAATTGATGCTGGAATGGGTGACACTTCCCATCCCCATTCCACTTCCAACGCGAAAATGCCACCACTCCTTAAAAAAATCCTAGGGAAAGCCCTGCAGCAGGATTGTATTGTATGTTTTATGACATATGTTGACAGAACGCCATCTGTAACTGAGAATAATATTGCGAACCCCTCGTATTGGTTCCAGTGCTGTTGAACGTACTTATTAAACATTCAACTTTTGGGCAGCAAATGGATTACTTCCGGAAAACAATTGGAAAATGAGAAAAAAGGTACTATAAAAATCAAAGCACCCAAAGCAACAGCAGCATAGTTCTGCACTGTACCACAGAGAGCAAATTAAATATACAATGAAAAGGACAATACACAACACAGCGAATGGTGAAGACAGGGTTACCGACTTGGAATGGTCAGTAGGCACAGGTTAGCTAAAAGTAGTCACACGCACAACACAAATGAACCAATATTGAAAAAGAACCAATCCCACCCCATGAAATGCCAAACATTTACATGAAAAAATAAATGGTATTGAAAAACTGCGAGTTAACATCATCCCATAATTGGCGCCAAGCCCCGATGAGATTCATGGTAGAATATTCCAGAAATGCAGATGCAGTCTCTCAGATTCTTACCATGATTTACCATGATTTACCAAAATCACTGTCCTCAATCAAACTAGGCACTCTAAGATCATCTGGTGTATTAACATCATTATCACACACTCTCAGCTTGGCTAGTGTATTAACATCATTATCGCACACTCTCAGCTTGGCTAGTGTATTTTTCAAGGGGTCTATAGCTACAGTTATTGTGTCGCCTGTCACACTTGAACCTGCAACCTAACCTTGGCCATAACTTGAAAAGTATTTGACTTCTGTTCATGAAACTTCACACACATCCTCATCTTAACCCAAGGAATACTGTTACACATGTCCAATAACTCTGACTTCCATTTCAGCAGAGTGATGCCCCTTTTCAGAAAATTTTAACCTGCAACCTAACCAAGCTCATAATTTGCCATAACTTAGGAAGTATTTGACCTATGTTCATGAAACTGCACACACATATTTATCTTACCAGAATATGGTTACCCATGACCAAATAACTCTGACTTTCATTTCAGCAGAGTTATACTCCTTTTCATAAAACTTTAACCTGCAGCCTTGTTAGCTCATAACTGGCCATAACTTGAAAAGTATTGGACCTATGTTTTGTAACTTCACACACATATGTCCAATAACTCTGACTTTCATTTTGGCAGAGTTATGCCTCCTTTTCTTAAAACTTTAACCTGCAACTTAACCTAGCTCATAACTTGGCAAAATATTGATCTATGGTCATGAAACTTTACACAGTTCTTCCTTATCAATTATCCAATGCAGATTTTTGCTCCTTTTCATAAACTTTAACTCTTCAAAAAAAACTGCTCCATAATTCATGAAGGATTGCACCCCCTGTCTTCAAACTTTATAGTTAGATTGTACTTGCTGAAATAAGGCGACAAAAATGTTCCGTTGAACACCCTTCTAGTTAACACTATATTTTCATTGTTTCTCAATGCAGCACCTTTAGGCCAGACCAATTTGATGACTTGGATTACGGATTTTTTCCCCCAAATTTGAAGTTAGGAATAATAATAAAAAAAATAATAATAATAAAAATAATAAAATGATCTGGCACACGTGCATATTTCATCTAAGAAAAAGACACCGTACAGATAACCAAAACCATGTGTGATGTACCAAACAAACTTTACTACAGAGACAAAAGAATAAAATGCAGTGTATCAAGCAATAACTGAGTGGTACATTTGAAATTGAACGCTGAAAATTGAACACACACACGCACGCACGCACGCACGCATGCAAACTGTACGGAGTATTAAAACATTATGACAATACCTTCATCATAATATAAATCAAGACTAGTTTTCAAAGACATCATAATATAAATCAAGACTAGTTTTCAAAGACACAAACTATACATGTACGTTCAACTGTCAGACTAGAACTTGTAAAGCTACAACTATTAAATACCTGAATACATGATCAATGTAATATCTACCCCCACCCCCATCCCCCTCCCAAACACACTCGCATCCCTAGGCTATGACACTAGCATGAATCAATGATTTTTCGAGATAATATCACCAAATTCAGTACATAAATACATACATTTATTACAATATTAGAACAGCTGAGTTTGTAAAATTTGGATTATAACTTTTTTTTTTAAGATTTTTTTTCTATGTGTATATTTTCAATCACAAATACTCACCTTTATTTCCTTGTCAAAAACTTGTCCAAGCATGAAAAAAGCAGTTTTTCAGTTAATAATGTTTATTAAATGAATATCCTTTGTCATAGCAACATATTTATACAACATATACATATTTTGCACTTAAAATGACTTCATTTATTAGCTTTAGCACACATAGTTGTATACATATATACTGGTAGTCATAGATTATAAACAAAATATCACTATCAGCAGGTATTTCGAATATTGCAACATATTCAAGAATCAAAGTTGTGTCAACAGGTTGTCAGTGTGTGACGACAGGTGTCTGCAATGTGGAAATTGACGAACCCAGTAACTTGAATGTTAACAACTTACACTCAAGATCAGTACCATACAGTTGATACATACAAACAGTATATAATGCTTAAAAATAAATGATTCATCAGAATACTTCATATAAGGCTTATGCAACAGAACATATACTCATTTACACTCACAGTTCAAACAATCAATCAAATTCAGTTAAAATACAGTTTGTTTGCAATCTAAACGGTGGGTGCCGCCATTTTGATATATATTTTTTTACTTCCGGTTCAGACCCCCGTACAGTTAAGTCATCATAATTTTAGAGAAAACGAGTACTTACCATCGCAAATTATGTCTGAATTTTTTAAATGTATATTAAACTTCAAAATGATATCAAACTTACCTGGGTACCTCTTCTCAAACAGAACAAAAAATAAAATTCAATTTTTATATGGCAGTTTTCTTCTACTTTCACACCTGTTTCTGCGTCAATCTGACGTGGTGCTCCGACATCTAGGGTCCGTGAATGCTGATTGGATGTCATTTTTAAATATCCAATCAAAATAATGGGAATAATAGCCGTAATGGGAAACCCCATTTTCGCGCATTTTTAGGAACAGGAAATCGACATGGCTATTTAAAGACGACATAGATTATGTCCCTTGTGGGTTCTCGCTAATGACACACACACATGCACACACATAAACACATGCAGGCACACACACAAGCACGCATACACGCACGCACGCATGCAAATTGTATGGACTGGAGTATTAAAAGATTATGACAATACCTTCATCATAATATAAATCAAGACTAGTTTCAAAGACATCATAATATAATGACAAGTACGGAGTCGGCCGAGAAGTTACGAATGTTAGACTGATAACCAGACCAGTGGGCACGATGTATTAATTGGCAACCAACTGGAGACTAGCCTAGTACAACATGACCGGGTACCAGTGTATTTTCTGTGAACTCTTTCTCAATGGAGATAGATTTCGATTCGTCATCACGAACGGGAAATCGAGATTTGTTTGTAAACAAGGTATTAAATCAATGAAAAACACAGAAGTAAGTTCCATATATGTTATTTAAGCTGCATGTATGTGTTACCTAGTTTTGACATCGTTCAGACCAAGAGATTAGCGTCCATGAAAACACGCAAGCCTCAAAATTTAGGCACATAAATTCATATAAATTTCGGAAATTTCGAGGGTCGGGTGAAAAAAATAAATAATTATTTTTCACATTTTTGACTTTTGAAGTTCGGCGGGTCCGTAATCCAAGTTATCAGATTGGTCTGGCCTTATTTACAAATAATCCTTTAATGTTGAAATTTGTGGTTTTCAGTTTTTGTTTTACATCAGTCTACAATTATTTTTTTTATAAATGTTGCTTTTACATAAGAGACGAAAACATGGATGTGCTTGAAACTAATGGGAAGAATCTTTATTTTATCAAATTAAAAATACATTTAAGTTTCATTTTAATGTTGAAATTTGTGGTTTTCAGTTTCTGTTTTACATCAGTCTACAATTTTTATTTTATAAATGTTGCTTTTACGTAAGAGACAAAAACATGGCTGTGCTTGAAACTAATGGGTAGAATCCTTATTTTTATCAAATTAAAAATACATTTAAGTTTCATTTCAAAGCCATCTGTCAACATATTTACAAGCAATCTCTCTGGTGGGATTGTCTAAGGATTCATAAATTGAATAAAATAAGAGCTTAATCCTGACTGTAGATGGCCTACATTCCTCCTAAACCTGTCTCAATTGGCGTACAAAATAAACGTTTCAGGAGTCAGGTAACTTGGGCTGTTATTCAAGAATACTAAATAGCTTCGTAGCTTTTTTTTGTACACACTATTTAGCTATACTGGCTGAAGGTGCGACAAGCTTATGCGATGGCGCATTTCTCGTCATCGTTCGTCCATTAATCTGTTGTTTGTTAACCCTCGAGCACCTTCACTTTGCAGGTGATCTTTAACAAACTGTGCCGTGGCCTTATTATTAATGAAAATTTGGAAAAGTTGCAAAACCAAAAGCCTCGTATCCAACTTGTTTATTAAAATCAATAATACACAGTCACTCATGTAAGATTCTCTATATTTCTTGCATACCGGACAAGGATATCCGTCATTTTACCGGGGCTAGATATTTCCATCTCACCCTAGGGTCAAGATAAAATTCACGCGCGCACCAACATCCAGTATCCGGTATGGAGGAAAACATGCAAAACGTTAGTAGCTGGCGGCATCAACGCACAACATGTCTCTGATATGCAAGAAAAATAATCTATCGTGGGTATTCCAACACTCGGTATAAGTGTTTTAATCGGAACCTCGGCATCCGTTCCGTTAAAAACACTTATACCTCGGGTTGGAATTCGCTATCTTCACTGGATACCCTTGAAAGATTCTTATAATCTTACATGAGTGACTGTATTATTGTCTGTCTTTAAAGGCACTAACCCGCTAAATCATGGCAAAATTACACTACAAAACACTTATCAAAACTCTATCCAGGTGTTCAGATCATATATTAATGTATAAGTGCCCATAAAAAGTATAGCTTTAATCATGAGTTCTTAAAATACCCATGCCTGAATAATGCGTAAAAGGAATTATGAGTTGATAACTCTTAATTCGATGCTGCAGTTTTATGTAAGTTATATATATACCTCGTTGTCGGCAGGTTTAGAAACGGTATACTTATGTTTACATAATTTAACCATTGTTCGCAGGATTGCTACTTTGATAAACAAATGGGATAAAGTTGTTGGATCAGAAGCTCTGCCAAGTTATCCAACACGTTCATTGAAGTAAAAAATACACGTTCATTGATGTAAGATTCTATCACATAAACTCTTACAACATAAAAGTGTGACTTCAATGCTGTCCATTAATGTTCCAGATTATTGGCCCAGAGTAAGACATACTTCCTTTAATAATCTCCTTATTTGGGTCAGGGATCGTAAAGTTTTAATTGCATTAATGTGCCTTTAACAATTATATAACATTCACTTGTATATCTTTTACTACAGACAACTACTAGTGATGTTGCGCTGCCATGTCCGCAGATAGCCCCAGAAGCCTATGAAGTTCGTACCTGTGTCCTGCTGGCACAGAAATTTTCCCTTGACACACCAACTACAGTGAAATGGCTCACTCATCTGCAGCCCCATATAGCAAGGTATTCATCTATTACTTTGCTCATCTGCTACCTGAGTGAATACCATTTACACCATTTATGTGATATGGGTACACTGGTCTCTATGTGACCTTAGTCTACCAATGAAATCCATTTTAGTAATCAATGGGTGCTTTCAGGGTTCTCCCATCGGCAACCATCTTGGTTAACTTCGGGTTACCAATGGTCACCGATGGTAACATTTGGTACCAACGAGGCCAACGATACTACCTCAGGTGTAGAGTCGCGGGAAGATTGGTTACCAACATTTTACCTATCGGCAAACCAACGGCTAACAATGGCTACTGATGGTTACCAAGAGTGCTTTCGGTAACCGATCAGGGAATGCACGCACAGTTTTCCTGGTGTAGTAGCAATGTATATAGAGAATATCATGTTAGTGCCTGATCGTATCCAGTTTATCAGGTGAGAAAAAAATGAAGTCTGAGGCTGTGCCGAGGGCTTCTTTTTTTTGTGCCGAACCTGATAAACTGGATACAATCAGGCACTAACATGATATTCTATTTATCATGTTGATCGTTTAAAATCATTTTGTTTACCTTTTTTCCATTTTTTCCACATTTTTTATGTTCAAAACTACCCAGACGTCATCAAATATACCCTGACGTCATCAAAAGAGGAGCTGACATCAAAAGAAGTGCACCTCACTGGATAGGAACATAACTGCCAAGATAAGGTTTTATCTCAGGCACTCTGTTTCTTGGCAGAATTGTGCAGACCGACATGATAAATGCCACAGTGGTGGCTTCTTACTGTAATTACAAAAGGTTGAACTGAAATACTGAAATGCTTAATCAGAGTTGGAGGATTCCTTCAGTTATGTTCAATTCAAATTAACCCACTTACTGGGCAGGGCATTGTAAGTGAGAACACTTGGTCATTACAAATGGTCATTACCTGCTACCCTTTCATGTGGTCATTTTTCTGGTTATCTTGTTTGTGTAAATATCATATTTGTTTTCAGTATGAAGACAGTTCCAGTGTGTATCACCAATCTGTGTTAATATCATGTTTGTTTTCAGTATGAAGACAGTTCCAGTGTGTATCACCAATCTGTGTTAATATCATGTTTGTTTTCAGTATGAAGACAGTTCCAGTGTGTATCACCAATCTGTGTTAATATCATGTTTGTTTTCAGTATGAAGACAGTTCCAGTATGTATCACCAATCTGACTGTTTCCATTTTATTGATGGTTTCCGATACAGAAGTGTCCAAACTTGCAATAGACAGATTACTGGACATAGCAAAACAGGATCCACCACAGGTATCGTCAAATACTATACCTGTTTGACCACAATGCCAAGTATTTCTGAAAATGGTCTGATGAAACTCTTTAAATGACCATACTGTTAAAAATACTTGACCATTTTCCAGGAACAATCAGTTAATTTCATGTTATGTTGAGTTCAAACTTAACTAAACTTCTAGGCAATCTACTACTGAAGTGTTGAGTTCAAACTTAACTAAACTTCTAGGCTATCTCCTGTTTCACTGCTGAGTTTAAACTTAACAAAACTTCTTGGCAATCTCCTACTTCAGTTCTGAGTTCAAACTTATCTTAAGATTCTTGGCAATCTACTTGTTAAATGCCGAGTTCAAATTTACCTAACATTCTTGGCAATCTACCACTTAGTGTGTCCTACTGTTTCAGGCTCCTCACAAGCTGCCGTTGTTGCTGTATACCCTGGGAAAGAAAACCTGCCCAACACTGAACCTGTATCTGCTGGAAGCACTGCCAAAACTGGCCACACATAAGGTTTGTGTTCCCTTAATAAATGTATATGTAGTTGAACTGTGATGAGCGACTTGGTTGTTGTACATTCTGTTTGGTTGTTATACATTCTGGTTGTTTTTGTACATTCTTCTCATTGTTGTACATTCTGTTCATTGTTTTGTATGTTCGGTTCATTGCTGTACATTCTGTTTGTTGTTGTACATTCTTTTTGTTGTACATTCTGGTAATTGTTGTACATTCTGTTCATTATTGTACATTCTGTTCATTGTTGTACATTCTGTTCATTATTGTACATTATGTTTGTTGTTGTACATTCTGGTCATTGCTGTACATTTTGTTTGGTGTTGTACATTCTGTTTGCTGTTGTATATTCTGTGTTTGTTGTACATTCTGTTTGCTGTTGTATATTCTGTTGCTTTGTACATTCTGTTTGCTGTTGTACATTCTGTTTGTTGTTGTACATTCTGGTCATTGCTGTACATTTTGTACACAGCCTCCATTGAACTCCATCGTAACTAATGCACATTACAGATTTCGTTTTTAATTTCATAACTAACAGGTTCTTTGCCAGGCATACGCCTGTACACCCGGGTGTACACTTTGCCAGAAAAAATGAAAAATATAAATGGTCCAAAAATGCAATAAAATCGAAGTGGGGTAGGGGATTAGGGGTAAAATATTTCCAGCACTGTCATTGCGCCCTTATTTTCCCGATCTTAAATTGTTTGAATTGACTTGCGTTTCTTTCGATTGAATTCTACATACATTTGCATTTCCTTACATAATTTCCACCCTTCTGCCATTGGTATTTTATCATTGCAATGTATGTTATCCGAATGATGTTTACAAAGCGGCAACATTTAAAATGACGTCAAACAGCAATGCCGATCCAACCGTACCCAGACATTTTCAGCGAATGTTTGGCATCATTAGACAACAATCAAAAGGTGAATCTGTTAACTGCGAAATGGGACAATGTCCATACATACAAATTTCCATCCAGGTTCGTATTTTCTGTACAATTAGCCTAATCGAAGGTCCATGTTACAGCATGTAGGCTACCCATTTACAGTAAACGCTAGTCTAGGTCTGAGTCGTGTAGAAATTCTTACATCTATATTTCTTGTTTTGAGATTTTAGACATTAAACTTATCAGGAATCGGCTATATTTTGAAAATAGACTTATTTAATGAACAAAATGGACAATGAATTGGTCTGAATAGTAGCTGGCACACAACACTGGAGAAGGCGGAAGCAGGTGCTACGGAGCCATCTTATCCCAAATATAAGGATGTGCATGATGATTCTTCTATGTATGCCTGTGTCTACTACCACGGCTGAACGTTCGTTCTCGACGATGCGTCGGGTCAAGACATACCTTCGAAGTATGATGTCCACCGAATGGCTCTCCGGGCTGGGGCTGCGTGACATTAACGCCGAGCACGTTGTAGACATCTTCGCTTGCGAGAAAGATCGCCGCTTGGCTCTTCTCTTTAGAGTTTAACAGACTTCAAAGTCGCGAACAATTATTTTGACAGTAGTTACAGACTGTAATATCACACGTAGCTCTAGGGAATAAAGCCTTAGTTTCAACTTCAAAATAGAAACATATTTTAATTTTCCTTTAATTACTTACTACCATTGGGGAACAGTTAAACATTGACAATACCTTGTATGAAATTTGTTATACTTCCGGGAAACCCATATTTTTTAGCTATTGTTTGTTATTTCATACTACATGTGTGTAAAGGTAAACTGTGAGAAGTGCCGTGGACATGTTCAGACATGTTAAATTTTGAATTTGATAAATAAATGTCATAAATGTGGAAACTTTAACACCATCTTTCTTTTGAAATGTATCGTGAATCTAAGCTAAAAATCCTGAAATCTAACTTACGATCGTCAAGAGCTTCACGGGCGGCCCCACTGAACCCCTGACCAAGGGGCAAATGACCCTTGGAACCCCATTGGATGTACAGTTCAAGTTCACCCAGCTATGCCCCTGACAAATGCACATAATGTGTTTTCTTTTCTTTTATATCAGTTCTTCTTAAAATTACTGAAACAACAGGTTTAAACCTAATGGCACTGTACATTTTATTGTTTTATTATTGACCATAATACTCTTGTACTATCTGTCATAGCCTGAGTGTCTGTATTTTATGAAGCTGACAGAGAATATGTCACATGTGACCATTAAGTCCCAGATTTATGTATGAAAAGCATTAAGATTCTGCTTTATCTCCAAACTCTTGACAAACAGCTCTAAAAAATATCTGGTAAATATAATTCCCGTTTTTCACATTTTTCACATTAAGGATGGGAAAGTTTATATTAGCAGGATTTTATAATGGATATTTTGACAATAAAATATGTTTAAAAACATGTTTACTGAAAAAATGAATGAATGAATGGTGTTTTACGGCACATCGACACATAGATAGGTCATATTGTGCGCAAAAATAGAAGAATTATGAAGAAATGAAGGGTTAATTAAAAATTAATGTAAATATATAAAGATAAAATTATTTACATGTAAGGGGTATATAAAGAAGTAAATATATACAAGAACATCTGAAAAAATGAGATAACCTGTTTAAAATTACCATTTAATGTTTTAATTTTACAATATGTAAACTATTTAAGCCAAAATTATGGTTTTATTTCATACCCCAGCCAACCCCGTTTTCGCTTCTTGGAGAAGGGGTTGGATGGGGTATGAAAGTTAATACTCAGACCACGTATTGAATAAGGGTGACATTTTTCAACTCTTTTGATGCCAAGATGCAAACATTTCTGGTACATGCACTATAACTATAAGCGTTTGTGTTTAAGATTTAATTCAGACATTTTTATTGTCAGTGCGACATGTGGTAAAGTTGTGAGCTGATTTTCATGCATCAAGCCAAACATCTATGTAGTTATTTTAAGTGTCTTGTAGCTGTGAGAATCATAACTGTAATGGTTTTATATTCTGTACCAACCATAGAGCTATGAACCGATTGTTTGGAAAAGAAGGTAGAATGTGTGGCACGACTCATGTCCGCACTT
The DNA here is from genome assembly GCA_037043455.1 of Cyrtodaria siliqua. Classification (NCBI taxonomy): domain Eukaryota; kingdom Metazoa; phylum Mollusca; class Bivalvia; order Adapedonta; family Hiatellidae; genus Cyrtodaria; species Cyrtodaria siliqua. The sequence continues at coordinate 55,104 of JAWPHD010009804.1, read as the reverse complement.
TAGGCAAGTTTTCTGAAGACATATAGAGATTATTATGTCAGTGCCTTTTACTATCAAGTTTATTAGGCGAGGCTTAGAAAACAAAGATTGGCGAGGCCCTGCCGAGCCATTCTTTGTTTTGGTGCCCAGCCTAATAAACTTGATATTAAAGGGCACTGACATAATATTCTATTTTAATATGATGTAGATTATCCACATTTTCTGTATGATTTACTGTTATTACCCATTTCGTTGTATAAAATTATTATTCTTATCGAGGACGCAGCCATGTTGTTTTCTTGTTTTATGATGTCGGATAACATTACATGACATCAGATAACGTTACGTACAGTGAACACCAAGGGATTCCGCATTGATTTTGCTTTACTAATCAGTGCCTAATAAAGCAAAATTTATTAGGTCACCCCTTTATTAGGCACAAAAGTGCATATCTGCATGATAAATCACAATACATGCATAAACAGTGGCCATATTTCAATTGACTAAACCTTTAATACGACATGTCCATGCATAAATTTCACCAAAGAGGGATAACACACTGACCTAGACTTTTTTTTTGTAACAATTATACATTTATCACCATTTTCTTGTATGTTATTGTCTCAAAATATCTCGCAAGACGCAGTATTTTGAAACTTAGCTCTGCCCAACTCATGAATGCGTGTTGTATTCTGCCCCAGAAGTTCTCAGTGTTAGATAGTGTTAAGAAAATCATTACAATATCTTCTTCTGAAACTACAAGAACTAGAATTTTTGCATGTAGCATAAGCTTCTGGTCCTCTACCAAGTTTGTTCAAATGGTGACCCAGTGGAGTAAAATTTTACCTGTCCCAGGGTTCACAAGTTTTATATAGACTTATATAGGGAAAACTTAACATTTTTGCTTAATGCTCTCATATATTGCATATAACGTAAGCTTACGATATTTACCACACAGAGAAAGTTATATTGGAAAGTATTTAAACTTATCTTCTTATCTGAAATTACCTGAATCCTCCCTTTTATCTCGTTCAATTCTGTTACTGTTGCAAGTGTCTATGGTGGTCAATTATTCTGTTGGAAAAAAGCTCTTTTGAGTAACATGGGTAACTGATAAAGATCAGGAATACCAACATGAGGTATAACGGTTTTTATCGGAAAAGATTTCCTGCAGAGGTTCATTATTTCTTTGTCTTGCTTATCATAGACACTTTGCACTTTGACGTCACTAACTATCAAAGATTTGTGTTTTTACTTACACACTGGCGTCAGGCAGCTGTTAGTGTTATCGACAACATTGTTGATGCTTGTAACTGTTATCTGCCCCCACGTGTAAGGTCAGTGTTTACGGTCCTTGTGTGAAACGTGAACATCCTAGAACATGTATGTCTAATGTATATATCATGTTCAAGTTCTATTGCTTTCTAGATTGCCATTTGTTTGTAAATATTGTTTGAATGTGACAAAATTAGGAGTTGTGTTTTGATATATGTTTATGAATGTAACATAATTTGCTGATAATATTAAATAGTTATGTCTGTTGAATCAGTTAAAATCCAAATGATATTGTTTCTAAGATTAATGTGGATATTCAAAGGTTTTAAATATATTTAAGTTTCTCTAACATTGTTGCACTAAGAAACTAACCTGTCAGATAATTGCAAAATTACACCATCAAAACTCTGTCCAGGTAATGATGTATATGTGCTGATTAAAAGTATAGGTTTATTTGCGGGTTCTTAAAATACCCATGATTGAATACGCTCACTTTTCGAGGTTTGGCCTGGTTGGTTAAAGCCGTATATATTGTGTCGATAGAGTTTGGATTTTTAAAATACCGTATTTTAAATATTTACCTTGTGATCAGTTAAAGGGAATATAGGCATACGGTCAAACAAACTTTATTATTGAGAGTTCTGAAAAACTTGAAAAATGGTAAAAGCATTACCCAAATCCTTTTTTTAAAAGTTTCAGATATAATACTATGAAAAACTGTGACCCAGGGACAGAATGCAACTTACACTATTGTCAGTTGTATTCATGTGTTCGGCAGAGCTAAGTTTTCAAATACTAAATCTTGCGAGATATGATACAAAAAAAAAAATGACAGAAAATATATAATCGTAACAAAAAAATGTCTAGATCAGCATGGTATCCATACTCTTTGGTGAATTTTATTCATGGACAAATTTTGTGGTATTAAAAGTTTAGCCAAATGAACTATAGTGAATGTTCAAGCAGGCAATGCAAAATAACTCGCCTAAAGTGTGGACTTGAGTCATGCCGCAAACTCTACCTACTTTTCAAGCAGGTTGATTCATAGCTCTACGGTTTGTTCAGAATATAAAAACATTAGAGCTATGATTCTCACAGCTAGAAGACACTGTTAAAGAGACACAATGCAATCTTGAAGTATTTAACAAACACTTGCAATAAGCACTTCTGTTTAATATCCAGTATCATTTTCAATTTAAATCTGCTTTTGCAAAAATAAATTAAATGTGTAGTTTTCAGACTGTATTCGTTATTCTACCTCATCTCTAAATATATGGCTGGTGCAATATTGTCACCAGTTAGTAATGTGGTGCAATATTGTCATCAGTTAGTAATGTGGTGCAATATTGTCACCAGTTAGTAATGTGGTGCAATATTGTCATCAGTTAGTAATGTGGTGCAATATTGTCATCAGTTAGTAATGCAAATGCTGGTGCAATATTGTCATCAGTTAGTAATGTGAATGATGGTGCAATATTGTCGTCAGTTATTAATGTGGTGCAATAATGTCATCAGTTAGTAATGTGGTGCAATATTGTCATCAGTTAGTAATGCGAATGCTGGTGCAATATTGTCATCAGTTAGTAATGTGGTGCAATATTGTCATCAGTTAGTAATGTGGTGCAATATTGTCATCAGTTAGTAATGCGAATGCTGGTGCAATATTGTCATCAGTTAGTATTGGTGCAATATTGTCATCAGTTAGTAATGTGGTGCAATATTGTCATGAGTTAGTAATGTGGTGCAATATTGTCATCAGTTAGTAATGTGGTGCAATATTGTCATCAGTTAGTAATGTGGTGCAATAATGTCATCAGTTAGTAATGTGGTGCAATATTGTCATCAGTTAGTAATGCGAATGCTGGTGCAATATTGTCATCAGTTAGTAATGTGGTGCAATAATGTCATCAGTTAGTAATGTGGTGCAATATTGTCATCAGTTAGTAATGCGAATGCTGGTGCAATATTGTCATGAGTTAGTAATGTGGTGCAATATTGTCATCAGTTAGTAATGTGGTGCAATAATGTCATCAGTTAGTAATGCGAATGCTGGTGCAATATTGTCATCAGTTAGTAATGTGGTGCAATATTGTCATCAGTTAGTAATGCGAATGCTGGTGCAATATTGTCATCAGTTAGTATTGGTGCAATATTGTCATCAGTTAGTAATGTGGTGCAATATTGTCATGAGTTAGTAATGTGGTGCAATATTGTCATCAGTTAGTAATGTGGTGCAATATTGTCATCAGTTAGTAATGTGAATGATGGTGCCATATTGTCATCAGTTAGTAATGTGAATGCTGGTGCCATATTGTCATCAGTTAGTAATGTGAATGCTCGTGCCATATTGTCATCAGTTAGTAATGTGAATGCTGGTGCAATATTGTCATCAGTTAGTAATGTGAACAATGGTGCCATATTGTCATCAGTTAGTAATGTGAATGCTGGTGCCATATTGTCATCAGTTAGTAATGTGAATGATGGTGCCATATTGTCATCAGTTAGTAATGTGAATGCTGGTGCCATATTGTCATCAGTTAGTAATGTGAATGCTGGTGCAATATTGTCATCAGTTAGTAATATGAAAACTAATTTGCTTTGAACTATTCAAATAATTATTGTTAATGATTTTAACATTTAACTCTTAGCCTGCTATGAATGTATAATGGACTATGCTTTCTTTGAATTGTGACCATTCCATTTATGTTACAAAGGGGTTTATGAGTTACTCGCAGGCTGATCTTGGTGTACACCGGCTGCAAAGGCTGTTGTAGTCGCCCTTAGCAGGCTAAGAGTTAATAATGATTTTCAAAATACTAGTTATGTAGAAAAGCTTACAGGACACCGCGAGTTTTAAAAGCATAAAAATTGCCTAATGTCCTTTTAAAAACATCAAGATTGCAGTATGTTCCTTAAAGTTTAAAACATCAAAATTGTCATATAAAATATTTTCTTCTAGTTTTGGCTTGATGCATTAAATATCACATGCTTGCAACTTTGCCACATGCCCCATTAACAATAAAAATTTTAGAATTAAATTTTAACACAAAGTTATAGTTATAGTGCATGTACCAGAGCACCTAGGCAACTAAAGAGTTGACAAATATCACCCTAATTACGCTACAATGTGCAGAACTGCAATTATAGTTTGGAGAATATTTTTTTAGAGCTCTTCATCAGAGTTGGGAGATAAAGTAAGATTTTAATGCTTTTCACACACAAATCTGCGACTTAATGGTCGCATGAGACATATTCCCTGCAAGCTTCATTAAATACAGACACTCAGACTAAATGACAAATCACACCAGGGAATTAGGGTCAATAAAACAATACAACCTGCAGTGCTATTAGGTTTACACCCATTGCCATTGTTTCAGTAATTAGAAAACTGATATAAAACAAAACACATGATGTGCGTTAGTTATGAAATTAAAAACAAAACACGTTATGTGCATTAGTTTTGGCTGTGCATTCCACAAACTTGTGATTTAAATCAAAGTTTTTAGAGTACTGAGAAGGGCTAGGCAAATTTCAAAATGCCAGGTGGTTCGAGACCCCGAATCTTGAAGATCTATCCCATTCCAAACTGGGAACCCCTCCCCCACCACCTCCCCCAAAAAAGAACCCCTCCGCGCCCCCACAATCACACACACACAAATACAATCCGAGAAAGATGTTTAAATGTTAAAAACGCTGCAAGTAGTATAAACCAACACAATTGTCCTCCATTTTGCATGTTTTTCAAGAGCCGAAGATCTAACATTATAAAATAGAATGTTTTCTCTGAAAAGGAACTAATTTTGTTTTCAATTTCTCTTTTGATCTTTTTCATTATAACCAGTTTAAACTATTCTGATTGTTTTTGTGTTTTTGTCTTGCCTTTTCGAAGGAAAACAAGACATGGATGTTGCTTTTCCGGCGAAGGCGTCAACATTCAAGTTTTGTGTTTAGGTCATTTTCTCACAAACTGTATACACTAGACCTTTCAAACTTGCTTATAGTTGTATCTTGGGTGGTACATCGCAATGTAACAAAGCAAATGTGGAAGTGACCTTGACCCTCCAAGCAAAGGGCAGATAACTTAATAATTTTTAGGTTCAACTTTTGCATTTAGGTCAATTTTTCACAAACTGTATGCACTAGACCTTTAAAACTTTGCTTATAGTTGTATCTTGAGTGGTACATCGCAACGTGACAAAGCAAATGTGGAAGTGACCTTGACCCTCCAAGCAAGGGGCAGATAACTGAATAATTTTTACCTTCAACATTTGCATTTAGAACACTTTCTCACAAACTTTATGCATTAGACCTCCAAGCAAAGGGCAGATAACTTAATAATTTTACCTTCAACTTTTGCGTTGAGGTCAATTTCGCGCAACCTATATGCACTACACCTTTCAACTTCGTTTATAATTGTATCTAGGTGGTACATCGCAACGTGACAAAGCGGATGTGGATGTGACCTTGACTCTCCAAGCAAAGGGCAGATAACCTTATAATTGTTACCTTCAAATTTGGCATTTAAGTCACTTTTTCTGTATGCACTAAGACCTTTCAAACTTTGCTTATAGTTGTATCTTGAGTGGTACATTGCAATGTGACAAAGCAAATGTGGATGGGACCTTGACTCTCCAAGCAAGGGGCAAATAACTGAATAGTTTTTACCTTCAACATTTGCATTTAGATCACTTTCTCACAAATTTATGCATTAGACCTTTCAAACTTTGCTTATATTGTTTCTTGGATAATACATCACAATGTGTCAAAAAGGAAATGTGGATGTGACTTTCACCATCCAAGCAAAGGGCAGATAACTTTAATCTTTACATTTACATCCCTTTCTATGCACTAGATGTTTTAAACCTAATTTATAGCTTAAGCTTTGGAAGACAAAATATTCAATTTTGACATAGTTGTGTCTTGGGTATTGCATCTTTTTGGACACATGGATTTCATCTATGACCTTGACCTACTTTTTTGGAGCTGATGATTTCTTTTAATTGAATGGCATTTTTTTTTTAAACAAATGCACTTAAATGTCATCTCAGCAAACTGCAAACTCCATTGTTTTTAGTTACTAAAAAGTTTACAAACTTTCATTTAAGCATCATTGACCTTTTTATTTTTAAGTCCCGCCCCCGTTAGGTGAGACATGTGAATCCTCGAATTTCTTGTTTATGTAAATCGTGCATTGAGCCGCAGCTATTCGCTGTTTGAGCTAGTCACTGTTTGGGAAGGTAATAATTGTTACTTCACACTGGTTCAATTCAATTATTATATTATCCTAAATGTAATATATATTACCCTTACCATAATATATATTACCCTAACAATAATATATATTACCCTAACCATAATATATATTACCCTAACCATAAACGCAAAAACAAGAAAGAAAACAGGGGATTATTTCTTTATTTGGTTATAAGAACATACAAACATGCATGTGCTAAACGAACACTTTTTAATTATTAATGTGCCATCCTCATTGCATGTAATTATACGTGATAATTGAATGTGACAAGTTCACTGTGTTAAATTATACTAACTGTCACCTTGAACTAAATCGAGCATTACGATTGGTTAAAAGTATGCAATATATTGTTATTGATAACTATGACATTATAGTTCTCATAATGGCGGCTTCCATAATTTAAGAACAACCTTCAAATGACCATATCTTTTTTGTTTATCATCCGATTTTGATCATTTTTTCGCCCATTTCTAAGTTCTTCAGAACTCCCAATAATAAAACTGTTGGTGTACACCTACCTTCCTTTTAACTATTTCTGTTGGACATTTCTTAGTTAAATATAGATATAAAACTCGAACAGGAAAAGCAGCATTCAAGGACAACAGTCAACCACAAGCACACACAGAAACAAAGAACAAATTTAAAGATGAAAAGGCCAAATAAGACATCACAAACACAAAAGCGTTGACAATAGGGCTACCACCTTGGAACGGTCAGTGGCAAAAAAGGCCGCTGGGGGTTTAAACCAGGTTCTAGTGTGCACCAATCCTCACACTTACCCTTAGTAACTTCAACCCAATAAAACCGGACAGTGTAAATAAAGAAATCCCCGCCATGAACTATTCTCTAACCAACAAGGCAGCATTAATAGGCAATATAAGTAAAACACAAAGATGCTCGTGTATATATAAATACAAAAAAACAGTAGCCTAGAAAGCCACAAAGAAGGAACTCATTGACTTGGCAGAAGAGTAGTTGAAGTTTTATGATACTCTATTTTCACACAAGGTTTTACGCAAGCATAACATGACAGTAAAGCGAGCAAGGGCTGAAGAGAAGAAGTATGTTACTTTCAGAGATAGCATATGCATGTATTCTCAATCAGATGATAATGAATGTTGATATGTGGGGAATTCATTTTTTGAATGAAAGATTTTGCTTTACAAGAGCACCAGCTATTTCCCTTATAGAACAGAGGTAATATGTACAGTAAGGTGCTTTAACCCCCAACCAGCTATGTTGCTACAAGAAAGTAACACAAAATGGATAAAAAAAGTGGACCACATGTTAAACAAACATTTTAAAACATGATTTAACATCAAAGTTTCTCATTAAATATATGCATCTTTAGCATAAAAAATAAATTACAAATGATGAAGTAACAGTTTCATTCAGTTCCATATACTTTTGATTTCCCAATCATACATTGTCGGCCAATCCCGTCATTCTTCGGGATCATGCCTTCCACGATTGATCAAGATGTGGCAGATGTTCTGAGATAGACTGGAACCCAATCATTTTAATACTCAGGAGATACAGTCATTCAGCCTTACTTATATGTATATTATTTGACTGGGTTTCTATTTATTTTAACAAATATTTAACTATTGCATTCTACATGAAACAGTCATTATACCCCCTCTTTCACAAAGGGGGCTATATAGGAATCATGTTGTCCGTAACGTCCCAATGCGTTGTGTAACCCATTTTTGTTCCGTTTGTACTGTCGCATCCTGTAATACATTTTTAGCTCGACTTTTCCAAAGGAAAAAAGAGCTATTGTCATCACTTAATCGTCGTCGTCGTTGTTGTTGTTGTTGTCGTCGTCGTCTGCGTCACCTGGTTAATGTTTGTATGTAAGCTTGTATCTCCCAAACCACATTACATAATGGATTGAAACTTCAAACATGTATTCAGCATCATTAGTTGACATCACAGAGTCAGGTGAGATGTAACTTTTGCTTTTATTTTGACAGAATTATGGCCCTTTTCATACTTAGAAAACTTGGTTAAAGTTTGTATGTAAGCTTGGTTAAATTTGGTATGTACGCTTGTATCTTCCAAACCACTTTACACAATGGATTGAAACTTCACACATGTACTCAGCATCATTAGATGACACCACAGAGTTAGGTGATATAACTTTTGCTTTTATTTTGACAGAATTATGGCCCCTTTTATACTTAGAAAACAACTTGGTTAAAGTTCGCAAAGAACTTAACATAATAGATTAAAACTTCACACATGCATTGGGCATCATAACACAGCACCACACGGCCAGGTTCTATAACTCTTGCATCTATTTAAACAAAATTACGGCCCCTTTTGTACTTAAGAAATTTGTTTAAAGTTTTATGTAATTTGTACAAAGTACTTTACATAATGGATTAAAACTTCATACATGCATTCAGCATCATTAGACAACACCTCAGAGCCAGGTTCTATAACTCTTGCTTTTATTTTAACAAAATTATGGCATCTTTTATTCTTTGAAAGTTTGGTTAAAGTTTGTATGTAAGCTTACATCTCCAAAAAGTACTTTACATAATGGATTGAAATTTCACACATGTATTTGGCATATTGTATAGCCCACGTTTTTATTATAACAAAATTATGGCCCCTTTTATACTTAGAAATCTTGGTTAAAGCTTGTGGGTAATTGATGGAAACCTTGTTTATCAATTGTGATTTCACCAAAGTCGAGCGTCTGCACCGTTGGAGGTGCTCTTGTTATTACTTGCATTCCTCAAACAGTTTTGAATGGGTTGTTCCCAAACTTCATATACTCATAACAACTTGACCTTATGTCCCTCTACATCACCCATTGTTGATCGCCTAATTTATTACAGAATTATGGTCCTTTGATTGACTTTTTAGCGTGGGGTTTCATCACCGTCAGTGATAGTTCTAGTTTAACCATGGGCAGTTATGAAAAACATTACAGAGGGATGCCTTCAGGTGAATAAACAGAATTGTGTATTCATGTGCCCATTCAGACCTGGAATGTTGAATGATGGCTCCCATTTCTGTTGATTTTTTCTCTCATGTTTGGTATTGATAATGTTTTTTAAGAAGAACTGTCTATCTTTTTGAAATACTTGAAATCAGTGGGTTATGTTTGAAACTGTACAGTGGAACCTGTCTATAGCAGTCACCGAATGAGATGACAGAAATAGTCTGCTATAGGCAGGTGGCTGTTATATAGAGGGTCATGTGGCAGAACTTGTACATGTATACAGATACTAAATATATTGTTATATTCAATTCAGTATTTATTTCAATATACATTCAATTGAAATACTATTGTTAAATTATATAAATTATATAAAAGAAAAATACAAAAGCAGTGGGAACGCCAGGAACTAATTATTCAGCTTTTTTTATCATTTTGATACTCCGCGACAGGAATTATTTTTTTAGTGTTTGCCGGACTATTTCATTAAAAAAAACACAAAACGCCGCCATTTTCTTTTTGTAAAAACGTCGATTCAGACCGCAGTTATCAATTTTACGCGTACCTAGTTTACAGGAGTGAACGATTTTTGTAAAATGTCAGTTTTGGATTACGTCATCAATACGTAGAATGTGTTTACACGTTGGTAAACGTTGAATCCACTGAGTTTTGATAGTTTATCTGATGCAGGGTGTTAACACTGGGATAAACAATTGGAAATATACACAGGTTAACGTAATGAAGGAAACGGTTGACTGTCTTAGAACTTTGCAGGCAAATAACACGTAAGTTCAAATGTGTACATGTACAACTGTTTTTTTGGTTTGTTTATGCAGTGTTTTCTTGAAATTTGCCAAGCACATCGATGGTGTTAAAGTTGACAAACTGTGTAAATAGTAAACATAACTGGATCAGCCGTGACAGTTGTTGACTTCATTGAATTATTCATATGATTCCTCTCTCAGAATCATTCTTGTTTGTATAACAAGACCTGTAGCCATAGACATGAGGCCCTTCCAGGGGTGGTCCATGTTCCCTTGTTCCCTGACAATACGACCCGGTGATCCCCAAAACGTTTTGCTTTGTTCCCCAAAAATATGTTCCCTTGTTCCCCAAAACCGCTGGGAGACCCTCAGCCCTGAACCCTGTGAAGGGGAACACCTTATGGTATGCCTTTAATGGCCAGTGTCAAACCCCACATATGCTGCATGGCCATGCACAGGAACTGGTCACTTTTAATGTTTGCCTTCTAAACCACATCCCTGCCACCCCCTTCTCTACATTTACCCACAGGCAGCTGATGCATACCCTCCCCATGGACTTTTTACCCTTCTTTGAAGCGGCCTGTAAAAGGCCCATTTCCCACTCTCATTTCTTTTAAAAGCATGCAGACTTCACCACTTTTTAAACTTACCTTGGAAATTTCATTCCCCATTTATGTATTCCACCCCCAATTAAGAGCAAAAGGCCCCTTCCCCAAAACTGGTAAAAAGGCCTTGCTGCCCCCACCACTATCCCCAACCCCCTTCCCCTCTCTTCTACGTCCCTCCTGCATATTTTCTCTACAAACCCTACTTAAAATGTGTTCAATGAAATGCTAAATACTGCAACACTTGGTTTTCAATTAAAAACAAAATATGCACTACATCCAGTTCAATTGTATGTGATTGACTCCGCTAAAGTGATCTGTGTACCATGAACAGGGCTTTTTTACCTTATGTAACAGAGACACCTCTAAAAGGCCTCTTTCCCAATTGAGAACTTGACTGTTTGTTCCCCAATTGTGGCAGAAATATTTGCCAATCAGAAAGCAGCATTGTCTCAGAATTTGAGAAAAAGCATTAATTCTGCAATGTGTTTTTGTCTGTGGAGTCAGTTCTGACTGAGAAACAGTAATTATAATAACTGTTGGCTGAAAATATAAATAAAGCATAGTATTGTCAAATTTACTTAATTGGTAAAATCTTACATCTTTCCCAAAATGAGAAATAAGCTCGACTTTTTTCCCCAACATGGACAGGCCTGGGCCTCTTCCCAATTTTATGGAAAAAATCCCTGATGAACACATTTTCTAAGTAACAGTACATAGAAATAAGAATTGAATGCATAAATCTATCTAATTATTATTTAATTTCAGCGAAATGTTCAGATCCAAATGAAATTTGGCAATTTCGTTTATACACTGTGTCATTATTTTTTTCATAGGGAGACATCAGTCTCACAGACATGATGCATGCATCTTACATATTCTGATCTGAAATGCGACTCTTGGTTGGATGAGGTGAGGTTGGAGGAGCTCACAAAAACAAGATGGATTTATTTCATAGAGGTTTGTAAGCAGAACTTATTTGTATGGTGGGGAAGCATTTCACATCAATGCCAAAAAATAAATAAAATAATAATAATTAGATAAATCTAGTTAAAACACCTGGAAACCTTACCTTGAAAGGTGGAACTGAGAGACAGTATTAAAGCATGAAAAGGATCTTAAACAATACATACGTTCTCAGTATTAAAAAAACAAACATTTGGTAATCTTTTTCAGTAAATTGTATATTGACTAAGACCGAATTAAATATACAGGTCTGTGTTTACTGTATTAAACCAAACCAACTCCCTTAATACACTGCTGACTCCTCTTTTTATTGGCAATAAAATAATAATCAGTTATTCTGAGGTAAAAAATAATATAATCTGTTTTAATATGTTTAAGCCTGCAGCCAGTCAGACTTTTCTTTATTTAATGTTCTTGTGGTCTAAATATAATTCATGGAGTAAAAAAATGATAACAAGTAAATATTTGATACCAAATAAATATACTGGCCCACTTTTATTGACAATGATATGTAAACACAGGTTTAATTTTTATTTTATTTGGCCTGTATAGGTTCTATATAAAATACATATTTTGTATATTATTAAAAGTGATCAAGTTTTAGTATTTCATGTACAGCAGATATTTAAGTTGTAATACTCAGTGTTTGCATTTTCTTTATTTTTCAGACAAGATGCTGCCATTTACACAACACAAGGTTACGGTATACAACTGTAATGGATCCAAGTATTGAACAATAAATTGAATGGATTATCTTGAACTACATCTACAGTTCTTGTTCTCAACACTAATTGACACTCAAGTTTTTCACAATGATCTGTGCATGCTGGTTTAATCCCACATGCATTTAGCTTGTCATCCATGGCAATGAGAGTGATGTGAAAAGTAGTTTTGCTTATTTAATACTCAATAAAAAACACTCATAATTTCATTTGAGACGTTGAAGTACACAGTTTTATTGAACTGACTTACGTGTACATATAACGGAGAATACATGTTGATGCTGAACTATGTTCAAAACCTTTGACACAACTTTAAAAAAAACCAGCATAGGGTTGTAACTTGTTTTATTAACATATTAATTATGGACCTTAAAGGGACACACAGCAATCTTGATTTGTTGAAAAGCTAACAACTAGCAGCGTCCCATTAGTTTTTCTACATAATTCACATTTTTGCAATCATTAATATTAATACTACAATAGTGCAAAGCTAATAGTTATTATTATATTACTAAACTGTTGATAATATTGCACCAATAATTTATACATTTCACTCACAGCCATTACCAGTATGTATTATATGTTTGACATGCCTATTAAACAAATGATCACTTTTCCAGTTGAATGACTTATGAATTCATTAAACCTGAGTATATCCAACATTTAAACTACACTTGACCTCCCTGTAATATATATATCTGTGCCAGTGGACATAGCAGACGCTTAGGGATCACTTTAAGCTCTGTCAGCTCTCATTTTAGATCCTCTATTAGAGAACCTATGATCATGAAACACACATTTTCGTCTTACTCTATGAATATATGTATAAAGTTCTTCCTTAGCAATTATTCAATGCTAATGACATGTCCAATAACTATGAATTTTATTTTGGCAAAGTTGTGGTTAGAGCATAATATTATGTACATCGAATATGAAAATGAAACGCATTACGTATTTGAATAGACGCATATAGTCTTCCAGGCCGCCTCCAATCCATTTAAAATAAATCAGGAATGATAAATGTCCTTGCTGACAAAAGCACATGACAGGCTTGTGTGTTATAATACATGATGCTGTTTTTCATGCTTTTCTCATTTTGGCGACCATCTTAAAATTTTAAGTACGTTAGAAAATTAAAAAATAGAAGAAGCTGCAGAGTAGCCGATTTATAAGTTAAATATAGTAAGGCCAAACAAAAAATAGGTGTGTTTCCTATTGCATGCTCTAAAAAAATAGGGTCGGTAGGTAGGCATTTTTATTTATTTTTTGGAGCAAGATACTGTGAGATTCTACATGTATTTATATCATAAACCCCATTCAAGTTGATGATACAGCTAAAAGTTTCTCTGTGATGTCAGTTTACCTTGATATATTGTGATAAATCATTGTTCGGAACAATATTTTTATTTTTTTTCATAAAAAGATTTAGGGTCGGCCCCTTGAAAATATGGTCGGTCGGGCCACCGGAAACACAGGTTGTTTTTTTTGGCCTAATATATATAAGTAAATATATAATGTTAATAGCTCTTATTTATCCCATGTTGAGACGACACACAAGCTAGACCACGAGACAATATACGTTTTAATTGAATTGAATGTTGTTTAACGGCTCATCAACACAGTATAGGTTATTTAGAGCCGCCCCAGAGAGAGGGGAAGGAATACATAGAAATCTGGGAACCTGCCCTACTCTTGTTATCGAATAGATTCCTATGGTTCTTTAACGTGCTCGGAGGATAAACCGATACACGGGACCGCCCGGTTTACGTCCCCATCCGACGGACGAGACTAAAGGGAAAGTGTCTTGGTCATCGCTAACCCGGCCGAATCCGAATTTTATTGGGAAAAAAAATCTACAAAAGGATACTAAGTTTAGGGTTATTACCCTCGCGAGCCTATCTACCCTATAGACTGCAGGTTTCTGCCCATCCCTTACTGATTGGTACTAATATAGTTTCATAAAAGATGGTAGGTGTCATTGGCGTAGCTCTGCGTAAGCACTGTTAGCCCCGACCCTACGCCTAACTCGGAAATCGAAAACGTAAAAAGTCCAAAAATAGTTTCAGGTACATGTGTGTACTTACCTTTATCTACCGTTTTATAACTCTGAAATATACGTCAGAACGCGCATTGTAACATCAAAAAAACATAATACGGGTAGCATGACACCGAACCCCACTAGGCTAAGTTAAACGGAGGGAGGGACCCGAACTCCACTAAGATGAGTTAAACTGTGTGTGGTGGCGGTGGGGGCGGAGGGAGGGGAGGGGGTGCAGCAGGGTACACATACATGTACGTGGTCGATTGCCAATCATGTGTTCTTGGTATCTCAGATGTAAAGGCGCTGGCACGGTTTAATACACAGATTGTTTCAAAGATGCTATTTCACAGACTTTCAAAAAAGAGGCATCGGTTACACAGTGGAAAAGGCGTTGAACCTAAGGAGCTGGAGCCCTGGTGATGGCATGTCTAATGGGACTATTCACCCATCTTACTTCCCTCTGCGGTCGCTGTTCAAATCAATAAAGCCCTAGTTCATATTATATTTGTGTCGACAATCCAAATGGCCTTTAAAATACATTTAAAATCATAGTTCGCATTCTAGATTAATTTTGTCCATTTAAAAAAAATGTGCTGGGTGGGGGTCGGGGTCGGGGTGGATGGGTCGAAAGGATAATAGCCAATGATACTTTTTTTAAAGGGCTCTTCGACCAAAATAATTAAATAAAAACACACGTCCTTTCGAAGATTTAAAAAAGTGTCCGCGTACACCTTTTCACACTGTGATTATAATAAGTACAAGCATTGTGACGTCACAATTCTGTGTTGGAATGTGGTCTTCGGGGAAACACGGTATTGATTTTTTTGCAATATTTTCAATAACAATCGAATTTAAAATATATCATGTTAGCATAAATATTTTGTCTCTGATCGACTGTCTGTTCACTACAATATATCAGGTAATTTCAGAATTTATCACACACAGAGCTGACCGATGTATTGCATGCCGTACGTCCATGCCGTGTAACAAAACTACACAAAAACAACGTTCGAAACGCTTGCGTAAAACAGTGACCAAACGTTTTTTTGGGTAGAAAAAAGTACTTTTTTCAAATTCGCTTGAAAATTCACATACTGCCAGAGGAAGGATTAAACTCATCGTTCATGTTCTTGTCTTTTTTCTCACTGTTAAAATCTTCATACAAATCGAGATACAAAATAAAAAAATTTAAGTCGATCGATAAACAGCTGACATTTTGCTCTTTCGCATGTTTGTTGACTGAAATAATTTTCACAATAACACAACATAGACCTAAATTTATTTTTAAAAGTAGGTCATGAAAATGATGGTTATTTTATAAGGAATTGGCTTGTATAAATTATGTTTTAATTGTAGTGATAAAAATATGATTCTGAAAGTTTTTTGTATGAAGCACACGGTTGAAGAGAGTCTCACTTTTCTGTTTGTAGTTTTATGAACGGTCATGAAACGTTTTTTTGGGTAGAAAAAAGTACTTTTTCCAAATTTTGATGAAATTTTACAGGCCTGTAGAGGAAGACTTTTTCTTGACTTTAATGCTTTCGTCTTTTTTCTCGCTATAAGAACAAACTGTAATTATCAATTTGATTAAAAGCTAAAATTTCACATAAATTTTCGAAACGATCGGTAATTTGTAAAAGCCTAGAAATCGTATTTTTAATAAAAAAGAATCGACAAAACACGTAAAAACTTAAAATTCATTCTGTAACAAACGAATTGATGCATTTGTTTATGTGTGTCATCATTGTACATTGTCAGTTGAATACAGTTTACATCACTGGTGTCATTTTGATCGCCACCCTGAAATCTGCTCAAAACGCAGTTTGTTTACGTTTTTTGCGCGTGACCTTTTTAAGTAAATATCCCTCCGCGGCGGCTTGGCGCTCCCACTGAAGGTATATAAATAATACAAGTCTAGATAAATATTGTTTGCATTTAATATTAAATGCTAAAATTGGTATTGAGGTATTAAATTTAAAAATACTTTTAAGGGTAATTACAACAGTAATAAGCAATTGTCTGAGAACTCTGGCCAGTTTCCAGTAGTTTGATGACTTCGCCTCTCTGTTCTACATTATGTGGTCCCGCCTTAATTCCATTAGGCGATGGGAAATCTTATATTAGCAGGATTTTATAATTGATATTTCGACAATAAAACATGTTTAAAAAGCTTTTTTACTGAGAAAATGCAATAACTTGTTTTAAATTACCTAATTGAATGTTTTAATTTTACAGTATGCAAACCTTTTAACCCGAAATTAAGGTTTTATTTCATTCCCCAGCCAACCCCGTTTTTGCTTCTTATAGAAGGGGTTGGATTGGGTATGAGAGTTATTACTCGGACCACGTAATGAGTGTAAGAGCTCTTTGTTTGGATGTCACCATGTTTGTCGATACGTCCTTACTTCACAACAGCGAAGACTGACTGAGTGATATTTGTTTTTAAACATGGACTCGATATCTTACAATAAATTACATCAAACAAGTTCATAAAACAGATTTTATTTTATTTAATAACATAAGATAATAAGCACGACTCAAATATCGCCATCCCCGACTTTGTATGCCTGCCTCCAACCCCACCCCCACATTGTTTTAGCCTTGTTTTCTGATTGGCTATATAATTTATTATTCTCTGAAAAATCAAGTAGTCGAGCTGTGCTGTTCTCCGACAGCTCTTATTTAAATTAGAGTTATTGCCCTTTGTAATTTTAAAGATGTAATTTGTGTTCACTCTGTAACTCGAAAACAACTTCTGGGTCTGCAATGACATTTCACTCACTGATAGAGGGCAACGAGAGGAAGTGCAAAGCGCAATAACCATAACTCTATCTTCATTTAAAGTAGAGTTATTGCCCATTGTAATTTTATACTTATATTTTGTGTCTGCTCCATAACTTAAAAAGTACTTTTTGGACTGGAATTAAATTTCACGCAATATTAGAGGGCAATGAGAGGGAGTGCGGAGCAAGAACCATAACTCTGTCTTTATTTAAATTATAGTTATTGCCCTTTGTAATTGTTTACTTACAATTTGTGTCCACTCTATAACCGGAAAACTACCAAAGGGACTGGAATGAAACTTCACACAATGATAGAGGGCAATGAGAGGTAGTGCAGAGTGCAATAACAATAACTATATCCGACTGAAATAAGAGTTAATGCCTTTTGTAGTGTTATATTTTCTGCTTTATCACTGTAGGTAAAGTGTGAATCAAATTTGAGTTTGTACATATCAACACGCTAGTTTGTAGACAGACATATGATGGTTTGTAGATGTGGAAACCCTTATTTGGCAAATTATCGTGATTTTACGAACTTATTCTCCATAACACTGTACACTGCCTGTCTGTGAATTTGATGTTATCAGGTGGTTTATACGGTAAGAACTTGTATATAAGAACTTTACTGCCTTATATTTCATCAAAATACTTTTGTTGGATCAGTTCAATTGTATTTTAATATGTTTCTTTTAGATGTTGGCTTCAAAGCTAAATTTGAAAGCCAAAATATATATTTTCTCTGATTTGGTTTGCAGATATTAACATTTATCGAAACGAGTGTTTGTTGAAGTTAAGCACTAGTTTCTCTGGTTTGTTTTAGATTAGCACATTTTCTTATAGGGTAAATATTAACATTTAGCTCACCAGTGTTTCTTATGTTCAGAGTCACAGTTGGTAAAACGTAACTTTTTATTCATTTTATAACATCTTAACGAAAATTGTCAGGGAATATTAATGCTCAACCATTTACCCATTCCTCCGTCCATGTTCTGTTTGGTGGTTAATTTATTTTCTTAAGTTCAACCATTTTTCCTACATACTTCATATTTCATGAAAATATATATAAACTAAAACAACGGTCGCCTCTGTATTAATTGTTTGAAATAGTGTTTGTTAAAGTTTTGAGCTCATGGTTATTCATGGACATGTCAACGTTTATTGATGAGAAACATTTAAATAAGAATACACACATATATTCAGTAATATATTAATTAAATAAATTAAAAATATATTTTATAGAACTTCAGCAATACTTAATCGATTATATTTTTGTTATAAAACTGGTTGTTGAAATAAAATAAATGTTGCGTGCTTCATATGCAAGCTAAGATTTCATTCATTATAATATATATATATGATATGGCAATACACATAAATAAATATGAGTAGCCTTACTGTATGTGAGTTTTTTCAATTAATATTTCCATATTTTCATATATAGATTTCTATGCCTTGAAAGGGCCCTTGAAAGACAAAGCCAGTGTGTAGAAAACCTCTCGAACAGAAATGCAAGTGTTGTAATGCAACTTCACTACCAAACATAACACAAGCTTTTCCAGGCATAAGAATACACATTTGCCTAGCCCATTCATTGGTATCGAACATGTTGTCACAGAAATTATTGCGTTGAAGTATAAGACACATGTAGTATTTTGTACAGTTTAACCATGTCCCGTCATGAAAGTGTTAACCTTTTCTGATCGTACTTCCGTACGTTCCTATCAGATTTTACATTCAAGTTTTTGGATAGACACCATGAGAGCAACATTTTATACCAAAAGTAAGACAATGTTAATCACCTTTATCAGTATTTATTTGTCCAAACTTTTGCAATTTGTTAATTTACATTCGAGTTTTACAATGAATTCTTTGGTGAAGTCCATTTTTTTAGCCACCAAAAGACGTATAGCTTTTAAAATTCATATATGCTTACATAAATGTAAATAACATTGACCTACTGTTAGTGCTTTGTTCGTTTAGTAGATTCCTCACACAATATTACAGCTTTAGAGGTGAGAGCACTACGCGCTTACCAAAGATAGCTAAATGAATTAACCTTCACCTACTATCTTTTTTATGTGACTGAAAGCGCGAAATTGGTACAGATGTGTGTCATTGACATATTTTCTAGTTATAAATTGTTTCTTTGTAGGATTACACATTTTGCTACAATATTAATAGGAAAAAAACACATGAATTATATGAAGATTGAAAACACGTTTACTTTATTAATATATGTGTTACTTTCTCTGTTGTTTCGCAGTTAGTAGCTATATGTAGGTAGAAACTACATACATCTAAATTATGAATATACTATGAGAAAATAAGAAAAGTTACAGTTTTAAAAAGACACCAAAACCATCGAAAAACTAGCGCTTATAGCAAACATACCATCGACAAACTAGTGTATAACTTCAACAAACCAGTGCATATACATCTACAAACTTATCTAGATTTCAGTGAAATGAGCATTTAAGAAAAATATAAATAACTGTTTCGGTACATAATATTACTGCTATAGTATATCATTTAATTAAACACATATGAAAGAAACAGCATTTAGACAAAGATATTTAGAAGAAATGTAATAACATCATATACCATACATTTTTCGCTATGACTGATGTAATAAATAAAATAAACATATAAAACATATAGTAACATGTCGTCAAAGTTATCAGAGTTTAAAGCAGTGAAGAAAATGTAACTTAAACGGTATGAAGCAAATAAAATATCGTAAAAATGATGTGTTTGTTTACATTTTCAATGCCAATTCAGTCCCATGATGCAACTGAACCTGTCTACAAACTGGCGTGTTGATATCTACAAACTCAAATTCGATTCACACTTTACCTACAGTGTTTATGTACACTGATAAATCTTCCTTTAAACAAAGCACCCAGTCATGGGTTCTACAGCTACAGCAGAAAAAACACTGCGGCGGGGGATATGACTGTCTCTCAGACTGCTTCTTGTTCAATTAACCAGATTTTTTATTCATATTTTGCGATTTGTCTCAACCTATATCGGTATGTGTCACGATATAGACAGTGTATCCGTGTGTCATAAAGGAATTGCCTCTGTTATGGAGCAGACAATGATGACTTGGCATGCAACCATTATGTTACCATTAAATCACCGTTATGTTACCATTAAATCATCATTAAGATCTAAAAGTGCAGATCAACAAAACTCACGGTAGTCTTCCCAAATTGTGCATATAAGCGTTTATTTATCCTCGCTGTATTGCACTGGGCATTTAGGTGGGCAGATATCGGTTTGACCATCTTTTCTGTCGTAAATACCACCTTCGCTCCTGGCTGGGATAGAACTAAGATACCTGACATTTAATGGTGGCAAGTTGTGTTTAAGAGCTTCGCCAACGCGTTGCCATTAAACAAGCGATATACCCTCGCATAATGAAATACAACCTGTATTTAAACTGATTGAGTCGCCAACTCTTTCATGATTGTTGGTTGATTTCAAAAGCTGCTTTGTAGTTAAAGTGATTGTTATATATTAGTTTTTTGGTGTAAAAAACTCCTTATTTAACCCTTAGCCTGCTCTATAGCCTTTGCGTCCATTGTAAATCCAGATCAGCCTGCGAGCAACTCGCAGGCTGATCAGAGTTTCCAGATCAGCTCATCAGTCATTTCTCCAAAACACCACTTTGTAACATAAATGGAATAGTCTTAATTTAAAGAAAGGACAGTCCATAATACATTCATAGTGGGCTAAGGGTTAAAGATAATAGTAAAATTATAAGAAGTTACCATGCTTAATAAAACTCTAAATATCATTATTAATAAGTATTATTGTCCCTCACTGGCCAAAGGACCGAAGGATGACTATAGCAATGGGCTCCGTCCATCCAGCCGTCAAAAGGGATTTGGTTTATAGGGCTTCAAGGACAATAGTAACTGTAAATTCTATTTATTCTGTCAGTTTGGCAAATTTTTGCTTTTTGTGGCAATTTAAACAATAGGGGAACAAAGAGGAAATCACCTAAACACAAACTGTTAGAACGTCCGTCCATCGTTATGTTTGCCGGACATTAATTTTGTAGCCACAAATGTTTTTTTGTATCCTTTCCAAACTTGGTATGCAAGGCACGAAAATTACACTCGTCCGCTAGCCATGACAAGTGCTCAATGAAACAGGGCGCGTAGAAATTCGGATATTTTTTTTTTAGCAATTTAACAATTTGGCCTTTCAAATATTACGTAGGATGAGTAAGTAACTCAGAAACAAATTTTCCTGCCCTGGTATGCATCTTTATACATAAAAAACCTTGCCTTTGTTTGATTTTGAGATTGATTTGTCAAAATCAAAGATGGCCGCCTCATGAGGTATGTCCAAAAACTCTGTCTCAAACTTGGTATCCATCCTTATTCTTGTGTAACTGGACGAGGAAACATTAGTAACCTCAGTGGGGTTTGAACTGGCCTTGCAGGTGAAGTGAATGGTCTACCATTTAGCCACAAAAGCTAGCTCTATGACCAGACAGAACGCACATATAAACATAACACACATATTTACATACACCCTCAGTTAAGTCCTACTAAAACTTGCAAAGCCTCGCCTGAGTTTGATTTTGAGACTGACACACCAAACACCATGACTGCAGCCACATATTGAAGACTCATATGTCAAAATCCAACATTACAGTGTGGTGGGGGACCTTGGCCAACTGGACCCTTGTTGCTTACACTTTTTTAGTTGAACTAAGGCTTAAGCTGATCGTGCCCGGGAACGCATGAACTCAGACATTATTGGCTAGTAAATAGACCCTGTCTATTAAGAGATGAGTAAATATATTTTTTGTACATCAAATGTATTTAGTATTTATTAAATTCCTCATATATCATATGCGGTGAATATCTGGAGACTATTTATAAATGGTGATTCTGTGTAAGTGGTGTGATGTATTCTTAGTACAACAACAACATTTGTGAGAGCGATTTAACCACTTTATTAACCCTTAGCCCGCTACATATATATACAAGAAAATATTTTGATTCAAAGCATCAATTCGTTAGTATTTATAACGACAACTATCGGAAATAGCAGGTGCTCGGGTACGGAGATTATCGTAGTATACCAACATATAGGCTCTGTTCTAAAAACAGCTCTCTATATTAAGCTGCTAATCGGCTGGTTCTGAACTTCTGAGACATCAATGTGCTCTTCAAATAGAAGTTATAGCTGTAGGCTGGTTCCCGAGTAATCCATTACCAATAGATCAATAAAGCGCCGTCTTTTACACACAAATTAGGGAGAATCGTAGTTTTGGTTAGCACTCGATACAAACAGCTGTTTTCCCGAAAGCGTACATAATTTGTTACACTCGTCTTACAGTGTTAAATCAGCATTTATATTCCAAGCGCTACGTTATTATCATATCAGTTCATTTGCTCAATTTAGTAAAGAAGGAAAATAACAATTGTTCTCCATTAATTACTTCTCCTTCCAGTGGCACTTATCAAACGTAAGCACAAAATTAATATATTCGTCGGCTTCGGCCGACATTCGTATTAGTCGGCTTCGGCCAACGAATAATAATGGACTGTTCTTTTTTGTAATTAAGACCATTCCATTTATGTTTTGGTGAAAATGATCTGGCTTTACAATGGACGAAAATGCTATTATAGTCATGCTTAGCGGGTTAAGGGTTAAGAAATTTTGATTTATGCCTGAATTTATACATTCGTCAGAGTTAACCCAAACTGCTACTACAGAGTGTGCATGTGATCAAGTTTGGTTTGTGAGTCTGGTTGTGATCATGGTTAAAGATGGCCGCTAGAATGAAAAATGATGTTGCGGTCATAGCCAACAAATATATAATAATATTAAAACCACTTTTTGATTTATTGGCAAATCATCACAAAGAAATTGAATAATTTAATAAACAATATTGAGCCTTTTGTACTATGATCACTTATTTTCTCCTGTAATTCAGAACACTCACTGTTCCTAACAATAGTTGTAATCCTACTTCCAGTTTATCAACCGTTTGTTAAAATATTACATTAATTTAAAGGTGGATTTTATTTGAAATAAGACATATTGTACTTGATTCATGGTATTATCACATTTGAGGTAGACCACCATAAGTGATCATTTTAAAACGCTTTGTGAGAGCGCTCAAAAGCCTGCGTTAATTATCTTCATATTTTGAAGATAATTAAATGTGGAAAAAATCGCTACAGGTGTGTCTTACTAATTCTCCATAATTATCAGGAAATTCCTTCTATTACCTCATTTGCAGGTTCAATCCCTCCATGCTCACTGTATGGGATAATTACCAGGAAACTCCTTCTATGACCTCATTTGCAGATTCAATCCCTCCATGCTCACTGCATGGGATAATTACCAGGAAACTCCTTCTATGACATCATTTGCAGGTTCAATCCCTCCATGCTCACTGTGTGGGATACTCCTGTGAGTTTTCTAGGTACAGTTAACCTTTAGCCTGCTAAGGGCGACTACAATAGCCTTTGCGTCCATTGTAAACCCAGTTCAGCCTGCGAGTAACTTGCAAGCTGATCAGGTTTTACAATGTCTGGCTGCTGATGAGTCATTTTCCCCAAAACGCTCCTTTGTCACATAAACGGAATGGTCTTAATTCAAAGAAAGAACAGTCCATTATATATACATGTAGCGGGTAAAGGGTTAATGGGAGCAGTACTCCAGCTGTGGGCAGACTAAACATAGAGGTCAATGAGTGACTATTGTCCTGTGAGTTTTCTAGGTACAGTTAATGGGAGCAGTACTCCAGCTGTGGGCAGACTAAACATAGAGGTCAATGAGTGACTATTGTCCTATGAGTTTTCTAGGTACAGTTATGGGAGCACTACTCCAGCTGTGGGCAGACTAAACATAGAGGTCAATGAGTGACTATTGTCCTGTGAGTTTTCTAGGTACAGTTAATGAGAGCAGTACTCCAGCTGTGGGCAGACTAAACACAGAGGTCAATGAGTGACTATTGTCCTGTGAGTTTTCTAGGTGCAGTTATGGGAGCAGAACTCCAGCTGTGGGCAGACTAAACACAGAGGTCAATGAGTGATTATTGTCCTGTGAGTTTTCTAGGTACAGTTAATGGGAGCAGTACTCCATCTGTGGGCAGACTAAACACAGATGTCAATGAGTGACTATTGTCCTGTGAGTTTTCTAGGTGCAGTTATGGGAGCAGAACTCCAGCTGTGGGCAGACTAAACACAGAGGTCAATGAGTGATTATTGTCCTGTGAGTTTTCTAGGTACAGTTAATGGCAGCAGTACTCCATCTGTGGGTAGACTAAACACAGAGGTCAATGAGTCCTGTGAGTTTTCTTAAGGTACAGTTATGGGAGCAGTACTGCAGCTGTTAGGCCATGGGCTGCTACCCAAATTTTGACATATTGGTACCTTTCAAGCTGGCAAATTCTAATATGCATTTTCGGAAAGGTCAATGTCTAACGCTTCTTTTAAGACAGGATAGTATTTATATTTCGGTAGCTTAAGTGTGTTAAACTGTTGTTTTGTAAAGGGAGGTAATTTTTAAGAAAATGTTCTATATTGATATGAAAATGGATTTTTTGTGTGTGTATTTGACTGCATTCAAAATGTTTACGTAAGTCATGTAAACATATAACAGTTCAATGGTTCAACCTTTAAAAATGTATAAAAACATATTGAAGGAAACATGTAACTATTTTAATCATTAAATGCACATTCTATCGAAAGCAGGTAAAGATAACCAAACAAATTAGAATATACTTATCCTTTTTAAACAAATTACATGTAAATATAGTTTTTTAGATTCTACATACACGAAACAATACAAAATAATATAAACGTGTGACCTCTCTGTAATAAAGGTGTTTCTATAAAGGGAGCTTTCAGGTTTTTAATGAAAAAGATATTCAAAGTTCCATTTTATTTGTCTTTGTGTCACCTTCATAGCATGGCAGACAGGTAGGGATCGCTTTGTCCGTAGTCTGGTTTCATTAGTCGTCTTCGTCCGTCTGTCCGTCACGCTTAAACCTGCAACCATAACTTTATCATAACTTCAAAAGTAGTTAACCTACGTTCATGAAACTTTATAAACATCTTCATCTCACCCCAAGGAAAGTCGTTACACATACATGTCTAATAATTTTGTCTCATTTTGGCAAAGTTATGCCCCTTTCCATTAAACCTTTACTTGCAACCTGACCTAGCTCATATCGTTAAATAAGCACATGACAGCCTACAAAAATACAGAACACCCTTCTAGTTATTTATTTAGCATGTGCAAAAGCCTATGTGATTATCAGCCCTTGATTCCATCATTGAATTATATACTATTGTTAAACTCACCTTCACACTGAAAACATGTATAGCATAATTGTAAAAGTACACCACTGTTAAAAAAAGAAAAATATTCTTTATATCCCATGTGCCTTCAATACACAAATGATACACATGAAAAGCATGCAGTTGTAACATTGTAAACTGAAACATGGTATGGTGAGACGGTCGAATGAACAGTTTATTAGATTTGTTATTTGGTTTGGACCATTTTTGTTCGAATATAGACATGCTAATTAAGTGTTTGGCAATGTTTCTGTGCAAAATAGTCAATCAGTTCTGTTTAACACATCCACAAATATAGTTGCCGGTTTATACATTTTTTACAGAGAAAGTCTGCCAGTGTCATCATGCATACTATAACATTGAGATTATTTCGAAACCACATGTCATTGAAAGAATATCTTTGCCTTTTTACAATGGCGCAGTTTGAAATTTGGATGATGTGATAAGATGGCTTATTTTATTTAGAAATGATGTCTCGTCTGCTCTCGCTGGATAAATGAAACAATTTGTTTGACATTAAAAAAACACACAAAAAACATTTAATAAAATAAAAATGCGTCATACTTTTCAGATATAAAGGGCACAATTTCAGCCATATAAGTATTCTTTCTGATATTATGTTCAGGTAAATAATATTGAATTACTCTCATGTACTTTAAATTGACATTGCTCATGCCTAAAGTATGCATTTGGTTGAAAGTTTCACTTGACCATACCCCATCCATTTTGGAGGTTGATTTTATATAAAGATGGCAGATCAATTATAGTCCTTAAATATACAGCAGCCAACGGGTGTTACATGTGATGCAAGTTAACACAGGGTAGATACAAAGGTAATGTTGCAAAGAGGTTTGAAAGACTAGCACAGCAGTCTTTGCTTCAGTTCTTGGGCGTAGGAAATTGTTCTTAAATGAAAACAACTGATTTACAAAGTACTTTGAAAGAAATACCGTTAAGGCAATAGGACAGAGCATCATGAAAGACATGTTTTGAAAGACGGTAGATAAATATTATTTTAAACAGCAGGTTGTCTAAATGGGCACACTGTCTATAGCAAAAACTGATGGTGAGATTTTCCAATCCAATCCACAACGCAGTAGGATGGGCATTCAACAAGCTGTTGTAATGAGATCCTGGAATTATTATCAACTGGATATCAGTTAATAATAATCCAGTATCTCATTACAACGGCGTGTTGTATGTCCATCCTATAGCGTTGTGGATTCAACTGGCGCAGTCGGTAGCAGGGCGGATTTGTAACTGGAGGCCCCGGGTTCAATCCTCCGTGGTGTCACTGAGTTCCGTCGGTGTGTTCTTGGGCAAGACACTTTCCCTTAGCCTCGTCCATCGGATGGGGACGTAAACCGGGCGGTCCCGTGTATCGGTCTGTCCTCCAAGCACGTAGAACCATAGGAATCTATTCAATAATAAGAGTAGGGCAGGTTCCCGGATTCCTATGTATCCTTCCCCTCTCTCTGGGGTGGCTCTAAATAAACTATACTGTGTTGATGAGCCATTAAACAACATTCAATTCAACTGGTCAGCTCTTGATGAGCAGTATTCCACACATATACAGCAGCGGCAGTACAACATTTGCGTGCATACCACAACGTGCAAACAAGGACCTCGGAAAGTCTTACATACCTTTAGAATAGAAATGATACACCTGGGACTTTGTTACAAGGTCTGTTATAACAGATGACCCTTCTGTTCCTTTATAATTTCGGAAAGTTATCAATGTATCTTGCGAAACTTCCTTTACACTGTACTTGCAGAAAGCATGGACTTCCCTGTATTGTAACTTGTAGCAGGTATACCAGATTCAGAATGTTAACATGCATCAACATTCGGCAGATGAAAACGTAGTATTCTGTTAAGGATGTTAATATCATGATTGGTTCTTACGTATATTGGTTGAGACGTATATTATTTTAAGGCTGAGTTTTCTTTAAAACTACGTTTACTTCTGAATTGCTTTTTCTCAACCCAAAACCGAAATATCACGTCTCTCATTCTGTTAATTGACACATATTTTTATGCCCTGCCACAAAAGTGGTGCGGGCATATAGTGTTACCCTTGTCCGTCGGGACATATGTACGTCCCATTTTTATGCCCTGCCACGAAAGTGGTGCAGGCATATAGTATTACCCTTGTCCGTCCGGATGTACGTCACGTCCGTACTACGTCCAAAGTTACATTCAAGTTATTTATTACGTCATTATTTCTCAGATACCAAAAGTCGTACAGTTTTCAAACTTCATACACACTTACATCTATTTCTCCAACACCAGATGCCTTAGAGTTATCAAACTACAAATGTTGATAACTACATGACAGCGATGTGTTCCAATGAAAAGTGGGTCAATATGAATTACCTTGACCTACCTTTGACACTTTGTTAATTTACATTGAAGTTTTACATTCAAGTTTTTTATTAACTCAGTTTCGCAGATACTCAAGTTTTTTATTAACTCAGTTTCTCAGATACCAAAAGCCATACAGTTTTCAGGCTTCATACACACTTACATATATATGGCAGCAATATGTTCCTACCCAAATCAGGTCAGTATAAATGACCTTGACCTTGTTAATTTACAGTAAAATTTGACATTGACGTTTTTAGATAAATTTTGCTTCAAACGACTTCTCCTCAGAAACCGCTTGGCCAATTTTGACCAAACTTCACATAGATGATCCTTAGATGAATGGTTTTTAGATTTATAAACATTAGGTCAGCGCGACATTCAATATGGCTGCCATTACCATACATGGTCAAAACCTTAAAAAATCTTCTTCTCAAGAACCGACGGACTGATTTTGACAGTTTTTGTTTTAAAATGATCGCCGATGCCTTGACTATCAAGTCTGTTCAAAAGTTTGTAGATTGAGATTTTGCATGTTTTTCATGACTTATATAGGGAAAAAAACAATTAAAAAATCTTTTCTGAAACCACAAGGCACAGAGCTCCCATATATTACAAGTAGCATCAGCTAATGGTCCTCTACCAAGTTTGTGTGACACTGGGGTCAAATTTGACCAGGTGTCACAGTTTTACATAGGGAAAAATATAAATATTTAAATCTTCTTCTCTGAATCAACAAGAGCCAGAGGTTGTATATTTTGCATTTACTATAAACTTATGGTCCTTTACCAAGTTTATTCAAATGGTGACCCTGGGGTCACATTTGGCCCCACCCCAGGGGTCACATGTTTTACATAGATTTATAAAGTAAAAATAATAAAATTCTTCTTCTCTGTAACTTACAAGAGCCAGAGGTTTAATATTTTGCAGTTACTATGAGCTTATGGTCCTTTAACAAGTTTATTCAAATGGTGACCCTGGGGTCACATTTGGCCCTGCCCCAGGGGACACATGTTTTACATAGACTTGTATAGGGGAAAACTTAAAAAACCTTTTTCTCTGAAAACACAAGGCACACAGCTCTCACATTACATGTAGCCCTGGGGTCACATTTGGCCCTGCCCCAGGGGTTACACTCTAGCACCTTCATTTTATATTTGATCTTTACCAAACTTTGTCAGTGTCTTTATATCAATGTTGTTAACACAACGGAGGCCACATTTCTTGAACAATCTTAACCAAACTTGCACAGATTGTATATGACCATAAGATTTCGAAGAAGTTTGATAATGGGCCAGTACTCAGGTGGTCGATTTAGGGCCATCTTGGCCTTCTTGTTAATTAGATCAATTACTCACATACCAAAAAGCCTTACAGTATTCAAACTTCATACACACATTTATATGGCACCATTATTTTCTTACCCAAATCAGGTCCATATAACTTGCCTTTTAATATTACACTTAACATTTAGTTACTCCATTTTGTAAGCAACCGGTAGCCCTTTAGTTGGGCATTCGTGTCCCTTGGACACGGTTTCTAGTTATTATGTTGGTTTCATACAAAAGCTGTATTGGGAGGGCCTCATCAACTGAAACAAGATTGATAGCACCATTTTTTCATGCAATTGTATGTCTAACAGTGATTTACATTTATCTATACAAATTTTCTCCACCAACTAAATACAATCTGGTAAACATTTGCTTCACAACCAAAAGGAGAACAATGAAAGTTGAGCGAAAGCCACTTCCGAGTAGGAGCGAAAGCACGGTTTTCATCAACAAACGTGAGTATGATCTACTTTTATTTCTTTTAACAAGAACAACAGAGATTTTTTCAAAAACCAGGGAATGTGTTTCCGTGTAAGCATATTTATACTTCATGTAGAATACAGTTTCGCCTTTTAAAAGTGTAAATTATAGCGGCTAGAATTTTTCTCCTGTCGATAGTTGGTGCAAGTTTCTCCACAGTTCACACTTTCAATCGCTCGAATACCGCCCATAAGTTGCTTATGCACTAAATGTGAATGGTGAAGTTTTAATAAAAGTGATTTATGGTCAATTTTCTCAAGGTAGGGGAGCAAACAAGACGGGGGTAAAGTGAACGTCAAGGAGGTAGAGCAGACGCCTGTTTAATTCCACAAACGACGTACTTAGACAATATCGATTCGGACGCAGTTGCGTCATGAAAAGTTACTTTTTGTAGGTTTTATTACCTTTTCTTCACCCAAAACACATGAATTCAGCAGTGGATTAGGTGTCATTGTATACGTGTATGCGGCACAAACATTCTTTGGAAATGAGCTCCTTCAGATTTTTAAAAGTTACGCTATTAACCTATCTGGCTGGCTTGTTTTTCTCAGCAGATAAAGTTTATTATATGCTGAAAATCCCTAATCTTAAATCAACTTTCGATTTAGGTTTGAAACTGTTCAAACACATTGTTTCCCCTGCATATCTTTTATGCAGTTGCTTCCCTTTAAAAAGAACTCCATTTGCATATACACGGTGCTTTTTGTCAGACGTACTTGTTGTTTTGGGCTGAAATGCATTGAAGTTTGATGATCTCTTTATAGTCTTTTTTAACAGTCAACTTTCTCCTTCATACTCTTTTTTCATTTTGGTTGATAGAAACAATCCCTTTCGCTTTCGACCCTTAAACATTCCCATCTGAAAACAAATATAAAAGCATTAAGGCACTAATATGTACGTATGTAACATCACCTAAGTATTAACAGAACGCACAAATCTTGTCAGTGGTCATTTCATCAGTTGTATGTGCTGATTATTTTCAAGTAAACCAATACATGATGAATATAGTCATTTCTTTGATAAAATAGCATATTTTTTATAAGAATGCATGTTTCGGTAAAGGGTCAGCAAAACTTAACATGACAATAATTAAAGAAAATACACGACGGCCGCACCATTTTTATTATTAAGCGAAAATTCTGTTTTGTTCGCTTTTCCATTTTACATAGCCAGTAGCTTAGAGATAAACATACGCATCAAATTTTATGCTTGAATAAGAGAGAAATTACTAAATAAATTGCAGTATGAATAAGAACGACCTGTTTACATTTTTTTCAACAAGTTATCATTATTGAACATTTAAAATGATTGCTTAATTACCTACTACATTTCTTGCAACAAGTTATCATTATTGAACATTTAAAATGATTGCTTAATTACCTACATTTCTAAATTAAGACCATGCTATTCAAATGAATATATTCAGAATGTTTTGGCAAAAACTTTATAATTATAATTTAAGCTGATACGGTGTCATGTGTTATGTTTATATCAATATATTTATTATATTATATTTACATCGCTATCAATTTTTTGCAGTAATCCATATCTTATCACTGATTCCTTCGCTATATTGATATTAAAAGTTTATTGCACGAATCCACCGCACTATTACATACTAAACCAGACCATTCGAATGGCAGATTAAGAAATATTGCCCACATAAAAAAATCTGATTGTTTGATGGTGAGAAGTCGCAGATCTAATAACAAATTATTAATATGTCTGTGGGGCGGTGAACATTTTCTAAACAAAAATATCATGAAGAAATATTGATGACAGATTAATTTGGTATAACCTGAAACAAAGATAGGATTTCCAGATAATTGAATGTAGTTAAGAAATATGTTTATTTGATAATTCTACCTAATTCTACCCAATTTTAAAAAGTATCTCAAAAAGAAAATGTACATAATTATATTAGGAAAACAAAAATCAATATCAGCTATGATCAGTTTTGTTCAGGTTTGATGCAATTTTGTTCAGATGCAATTTTGTTCAGGTTTGATGCAATTTTATTCAGGTTTGATGCAATTTTGTTCAGGTTTGATGCAATTTTAAACTGGACCTGAAATGAATATCGGAGACGTGTATGTGTCAGAAATATCGTTTATTAGATTATCAAACATAAATAACCTGACTTCGAACGATGTAAAGGAGCTCATTTTCAAAGTAATTGGTGCTGCAAGCACATACAGTGACACCTAATCCACTGCTAAATGTGTTTTGGGTGAAGAAAAGGTAATAAAATCTACATTACTGTGTTCGAATTAACATTGTCAAAGTACATTGCTTGTGGAATTAAACAGGCGTCCGCTCTACCTCCTTTATGTTCGCTCTACCGCCAGCTCATTCACTCCCCTACCTCGAGAAAATTTACCATAAATCACTCGGATTAAAACTTCAACATTCACATTTAGGGCATAAGCAATTTATGGGCAGTATTTGAATATCACCATCAAAATACTTCTTGAATGCAAATAGGTTCCAAAAACAAGTTAAAAGTGTGATCCAAGGAGAAACCTGCACCAACTATCGACATCAAAAAAGTTCTAGCCGCTATAATTCATACTTTTAAAAGACGAAATTGTATTCTACATGAAGCATAAATATGCCTACACGGAAAAACATTCCCTGACTTTTGAAAAAATCTCTGTTGTTCTTGTTAAAACAAATATAAAAATAGATCATACTCACGATTGTTGATGAAAACTGCTCTTTCTCGGAAGTGGCTTTCGCTCAATTTTCAATGTTCTCCTTTTGGTTGTGGGGCGAATGTTTACCAGAAACTCCATTTACGCTGGAGCCACATTTATTGTTTTTCTGCCACTGTTCTTTTGAGCGAGATGGCACCTGAAACAATGCAGGGATCATTATGAAGACCTTTAATGAACATGAACAAAAAAATGATAAAATGAACATGAATTTGGGGGGGGATTCTACCCCTCTGCCTACTCCTCCAAAGGGATCTGCAGTGGCCCTATTCTTTGCCCCGTGACCAAACGGGATCCCTGGGAACCACACAGGGCTTATGAAGTACAAAGCATGGCATAGTATCTGAAATAGTCACTATATATTGATATGTATGCATGGGGTTTAATTTCACATTTAAAAATCTCTCAATCATATCACGCTGGTGTCTACTGGTAGCAGTGAGCTCTATGCTGTATAGCACTGCCACTCTGGAATACCATGTTGTAGACATGATACTTCACCCAGTCAAGCAAGGGCTCTATTAGTACCATTTTATTTATGACCCAGCATATAGTAACTAAATAGCAGAAAATGTGTTGTTTTTGTCTCACCTTTTCGAAGAAAAAAACAGACATAGGTGTTGCTTTTCCGGCGGCAGCGGCGGCGGCGCCAACATTCAAGTTTTGCGTTTAGGTCATTTTCTCACAAACTGTATGCATAGACCTTTTAAACTTTGCTTATAGTTGTATCTTGGGTGGTACATCGCAATGTGACAAAGAAAATGTGGAAGTGACCTTGACCCTCAAAGCAAAGGGCAGATAACTTAATAATTTTTAGGTTCAACTTTTGCGTTTAGGTCACTTTTTCACAAACTGTATGAACTAGACCTTTCAAACTTTGCTTATAGTTGTATCTTGGGTGGTACATCGCAACGTGACAAAGCAAATGTGGATGTGACCTTGACCCTCCAAGCAAAGGGCAGATAACTAAATAATTTTTAGGTTCAACTTTTGCGTTTAGGTCACTTTTTCACAAACTGTATGCACTAGACCTTTAAAACTTTGCTTATAGTTGTATCTTGAGTGGTACATCGCAACGTGACAAAGCAAATGTGGAAGTGACCCTGACCCTTCAAGCAAAGGGCAGATAACCTTATCATTTTTACCTTCAACTTTGGCATTTAGGTCACTTTTTCACAAACTATATGCACTAAGACCTTTTAAACTTTGCTTATAGTATCTTGAGTGGTACATTGCAATGTGACAAAGCAAATGTGGATGTGACCGTCACCATCCAAGCAAAGGGCAGATAACTTTAATTGTTACATTTACATCACTTTCTCATGAACTATAATTGTGCACTAGATGTTTAAACCTAATTTATAGCCTAATCATTGGAAGAAAACATATTCTGTTTTGACATAGTTGTGTCTTTTGTAATGCATCCTTTTGGATGCATGGATTTCATCTATGACCTTGACCTACTTTTTGGAGCTGATGATTTTTAGCTATACTGGCCAAGAACCTTCATTTTTATCCGATCTTTACCAAACTATTTTTCATCCGATCTTTACCAAACTTTAGCAGATTGTTATTATCAATGAAAGCTCACACAAGTTCATAAACCAGCCAGATCGGACCGGTAACAGCGGAGTTATGGCCCTTGATTTAGTTAAAACTGCTATATTTTGCCTCGTTAATACATTATAGGGCTTTCATTTTTCATCTGATCTTTATCAAACTTTACGATGTTTTGCCTTTTTTTAGCTCTACTGATCAGAGATCAGCAGAGCTTATGCCATGGTGCGGCGTCCGTCGTCCGTCTGTCCGTAAACTTTTTTTTGTAGCGACTTCTCCTCTGAAACTACTGAATGGATTTTCATGAAACTTTACAGAAATGTTGCCCATGAAGTCTAGTTGATCCTAGCAAAAATTCATGTTGATGTGAAATCCAAGATGGCCGCCAGATCTAAAAATAGGTTTTTAAAAAACAAGTTTGTAGCGACTTCTTCATGAAAACTATAAGTGATATTGATATGGGACTTTTTCTAAAATGATCAGCATGACATGATGTTGGTCCTTGTCGAAAAATCGTTTTG
The DNA here is from genome assembly GCA_037043455.1 of Cyrtodaria siliqua. Classification (NCBI taxonomy): domain Eukaryota; kingdom Metazoa; phylum Mollusca; class Bivalvia; order Adapedonta; family Hiatellidae; genus Cyrtodaria; species Cyrtodaria siliqua. The sequence continues at coordinate 20,459 of JAWPHD010009804.1, read as the reverse complement.
ATTCAACGTTAAACATGGCTGCGCGGCCATCTTTGTTTACATGGAGTTATATAATGAAAACTTGTAGCAACTACTCCTCTGAAACTACTTGACGGATTTTCATGAAACTTTACAGAAATGTTGCCCATGAAGTCTAGTTGATCCTAGCAAAAATTCATGTTGATGTGAAATCCAAGATAGCCGCCAGATCTAAAAATAGGTTTTCAAAATACAAGTTTGTAGCGACTACTTCTTGAAAACTATAAGTGATATTGATATGAGACTTTTTCTAAAATGATCAGCATGACATGATGTTGGTCCTTGTCAAAAATCGTTTTGATTCAACGTTAAACATGGCTGCCAGAGGCCATCTTTGTTTACATACAGTTATATAGTAAAAACTTGTAGCGACTACTCCTTTGAAACTACTTGACAGATTTTCATGAAACTTTACAGGAATATTGCTCCTTCTGTCTAATTGATCCTAGCAAAATTTCAGATCGGCCAGAAATTCAAGATGGCCGCAACAGCTAAAAATAGATTTTTAAAAAAGAAGTTTGTAGCGACTACGTCTTGAAAACTATAAGTGATATTGATATGGGACTTTTTGTAAAATGATTAGCATGACATGATGGTTATAAGAGCCAAACATTATTTTGATTCGACGTTAAACATGGCTGCCAGTGGCCATCTTTGTTTACAAAGAGTTATATGATGAAAACTTGTAGCGACTACTCCTCTGAAACTACTTGAAGGATTTTCATGAAACTTAACAGGAATGTTGCTCTTGATGTCTAATTGATCCTAGCAAAATTTCAGTCGCCCAGAAATTCAAGATGGCTGCCATGGCTAAAAATAGATTTTCAAAATACAAGTTTGTAGCGACTACTACTTGAAAACTATAAGTGATATTGATATTGGACTTTTTGTAAAATGATCAGCATGACATGATGTTGTTCCTTGTCAAAAATTGTTTTGATTCAACGTTAAACATGGCTGCCAGCAGCCATCTTTGTTTACATAGAGTTATATAGTAAAAACTTGTAGCGACTAATCCTTTGAAACTACTTGGCAGATTTTCATGAAACTTTACAGGAATGTTGCTCTTAATGTTTAATTGATCCTAGCAAAATTTCAGATCGGCCAGAAATTCAAGATGGCCGCCACAGCTAAAATTAGATTTTTTAAAAAAGAAGTTTGTAGCGACTACGTCTTGAAAACTATAAGTGATATTGATATGGGACTTTTTATAAAATGATCAGCATGACATGATGGTTATCAGAGTCAAACATTATTTTGATTCGACGTTAAACATGGCTGTCAGCGGCCATCTTTGTTTACATAGAGTTATATAATGAAAACTTGTAGCGACTATTCCTGTGAAACTACTTCACGGATTTTCATGAAACTTCACAGGAATGTTGCTCTTGATGTCTAATTGATCCTAGCAAAATTTCAGGTCGGCCGGAAATTCAAGATGGCCGCCACGGCTAAAAATAATTTTTCAAAAAACAAGTCTGTAGCGACTACTTCCTGAAATCAAAATCAATCAGTAGATCAGCTTCAAGGTCATTGACCTCTTGTTATTATTAGTATTTTTTTTTGTTTACATTTTTTTTAATATATATATATATATATTTTATTTATTTTTGAAATATTTTATTAGTATTTCTTTTTATATTTTTTTGATTTTTATTATTTATTTATTTTTTTAATTTGTTTAAAAAAAAAAATTATTATTATTTTTTATTTCATTGATTTATTTGATGGTGCAGGTTTCTCCTTGGATTATTTTTGATGGAGTTACGGCCCCTTGACATTTTTACTTTTAAATTTCTTGTTGGCGCTACTCCTCCTAAACGCCTTGTTGGATTTCGACGAAACTTGGCAGGAAGCATCGGTAAGATGTCTAGTTGTGAATATCGCGCCTTTGTTCTAGTTTGCTGATTTATGACGGAGTTATGGCACTTTGACATTTTTAATTTAAATTTCTTGTCGGCGCTACTCCTCCTAAACGGCTTGTTGGATTTCTACAAAATTGGCAGGAAGCCTCAGTATGATGTCTAGTTGTGCAAAGCGCGGTATATCACTGAAATCTTTTTACAAGTTCAAAATCCAGCTAGATATTGTTAGTAACAACAGGTTATGGCCCTTGATCTGTTGGAAAATGCTATATTGTATTTCCTTTGTTAAATCTGTAGTTACTTCATTTTTTATCTGATCTTTACCATATTTGTTTAGAATGTTAATATACCCCCCACTCACCCCACCACCCATTTTTATGAAATTACATTCATAGAAGAAAGTGGGACAAATTAAAAAATACCCATGCCAGACTAGACACAGTAGACTTATTGCCCATGATTACCAGGTGAGCGATCTAAGGCCATCCTATCCCTGTTGTTTTTGCAATGTTTTAAAAAAACTACTGATGGGAATTTTATGTTGACAACCCTTGATATATGAGCCGTTTTAGCCAGTAGAGCATCCACAGGCCCTCTTGGGCCTCTTGTTTTTAATAGAATGGCATTTTGTTTTTAAACAAATGCACTTAAATTTCATCTCAGCAAACGGCAAACTCCGTTGTTTTTAGTTACTAAACTGTTTACAAACTTTCATTTAAACATCATTGACCTTTTTATTTTTATGTCCAGCCCCCATTAGGCGAGACTTGTGAATCCACCGATTTCTTGTTTACTATGACATCGTGCGAAAGTCAAAATTGAAATGTTTTTATGTTTTTAAAGTTCCAAGTGACAAAGTTGTAAAACATTGTGGAATTTGTGCAGTGATCATTTATGCTATCCTAACTGTAAAGCAGAGTAATTCTGTAAATTAACCTTAACCTGTCATCATAAGCACGACAATAATAGCCTTTGCGTCCATTGTAAACCCAGATCAGCCTGTTACACAAAGGCTATAATAATCGTGCTTAGGATTAAGCTTGATAATATTTCTGCTTTCGTGCACTTAGATTTGATAAACAGAGGGTCCTAAACAAATAAGCTTTATTTGTTTTTTAAAGAAAACATTTCATTATTTTAAGGTGTTGATACTGATGATTTGTTAGGGTATGTCAAACATAAAGTAAAGAAACTAATTAATCAGTCTGAGTTTGTCTGGGTGTGTTAATAAATTGTTGATTTAGTAACATTATAGGTATTATCTTAAGATTTCATTTTCTCAGTGTCTCAAAAGCATTACATCACTGTACTAGTAAACCAAATGCAGATTGAAGACTACCAGTAAATCCAGATAGTAACCAGACACTCTGGCTAGCAACCAGACGCAATTATATCAAGTTCAAATATGGCCGTGTTAAAGTATCAGATAAAAACAAATCTGAATAATAATTCTTTAGAATTAGACATGTAATAAGTAACTAAAGAAGTTTAGATTATTGATGGGGACGGAAACAATAATACAAGACTGCGCAATAGTATGTCAGATGGAACATGGATCAGTAGTATGTATGTTCAAAATCATAACAAAAGTCAAACAAATGTAGCTGCATCATCCATAACAAAGGTCAAACAAATGTAGCTGCATCATCCATAACAAAGGTAAAACAAATGTAGCTGCATCATCCATAACAAAGATAAAACAAATGTAGCTGCATCATCCATAACAAAGGTCAAACAAATGTAGTTGCATCATCCATAACAAAGGTCAAACAAATGTAGCTGCATCATCCATAACAAAGGTCAAACAAATGTAGCTGCTTCATCCATAATAAAGGTAAAACAAATGTAGCTGCATCATCCATAATAAAGGTAAAACAAATGTAGCTGCATCATCCATAATAAAGGTAAAACAAATGTAGCTGCATCATCCATAACAAAGGTCAAACAAATGTAGCTGCATCATCCATAATAAAGGTAAAACAAATGTAGCTGCATCATCCATAATAAAGGTCAAACAAATGTAGCTTCATCATCCATAATAAAGGTAAAACAAATGTAGCTGCATCATCCATAATAAAGGTCAAAGAAATTTAGCTTCAGCTTTCATAACAAAGGTAAAACAGTTGTAGCTGCATCATCCATAATAAAGGTAAAACAAATGTTGCTCTAGCAATCATAGCAAAGGTCAAAGAAATTTAGCTTCAGCTTTCATAACAAAGGTCAAACAAATGTAGCTTCAGCATTCCTAACAAAGGTCAAACAAATGTATCTCCAGCAATCATAACAGAGGACAAACAAATGCAGCTTCAGCATTCATAACACAGGTCAAACAAATGTAGCTTCAGCATTCATAACAAAGGTCAAACATATGTATCTCCAGCAATCATAACAAATGTCAAACAAATGCAGCTTCAGCATTCATAACACAGGTCAAACAAATGTAGCTTCAGCATTCATAACAAAGGTCAAACAAATGTATCTCCAGCAATCATAACAAAGGTCAAACAAATTTAGCTTCAGCATTCATAACAAAGGTCAAACAAATGTAACAGAAATGATTCCTTGGTATTGGACAATCAAGCCTGTTCAAAGTCCCATCTATAGAAATTTCACATGTTTCCTTAGACATATATGAAAAGAGTCCTTACAATTTGTTTTGTCTGAAACCACATGACACATAGGTTTTATATATAGCATGTTAAATCATGAACATGAGGTCATATTTGGTCTAACTCCAGGAGTCATGAGTGTTTTATAGGAATATACAATTTTGAAATGTGTTCTATTTATTCGTTCTATCGTTGGTTCATTTATTGATTCATTAATCATTTATTTTTATTTATTTATTCATTCATTCATTCATTCTTTCATTCATTTCTTCATTCATTCATTCATTCATTCATTCATTCATTCATTCATTCATTCATTCATTCATTCATCTATTTATTTATTCATTCCATCATTTATTTTATTTATTTATATTTGTTCATTTGTTCATTCATTGATTCATCTGTTTATTTATTCATTCCATCATTTATTTATTTATTCATTCATTCATTCATTCATTCATTCATTCATTCATTCATTCGATCATTTATTCATTTGTTTTTTTGTTCGTTCGTTCATTCGTTCGTTCGTTCATTCAATCAAACTTATTTTGCTAATGTCCTTGTCTTTTACACACATATAATATTCATTTCTGTTGTTACTTTACACTGAATCATAAGGTCACACCAAATGTTTCCTTAATAAATGATTATATTTTAAGGAATATGTGACCAAGCCCGTAGGGTGGCCTCGGTTGTTTGAGTTGTTTTGGGGAATTACCTTATATGGAGCCAACACCTACGGCTATGGTTGCTCTAGTCACAGAACTAAATAGGGTATCACGATTAACAAACTTCAACCTTGAAAACGACGAAAGTCCAAAATGTTCTTTTACAATTTTAATTCATTCTCCTTCTTAATAATAGCAAAGTCCGATATTCGAATGATAGCAATAACATGAAAGTTCACAAGTAAGGCAACTGATTACTTAATGCACATGATCATAGTAACAGTATCACATCACCAAAATAATATCTAACACCAAGTCTTAACACTGGCTTGATCGTACGAACAACTAACTTCAACTCCTAACTTCGACCTCTAACTTCGACCTCTAACTTCAACTCCTAACTTCGACCTCTAACTTTAGACTCCAATTTTTAGACTGATTTAACTTTTTAACATTTTTCTAACCAAAAGTTAGAAGACATTTTTGAGAACCATAATTTGAAATGCCACATATGCTCAAAAGCCAAAATTGAGACAAGAATGTCTTTCATCAATTTTACAAACAAAACAACAAGCAAAACAACAGGTGTTGTCTTCAGAAAAGAATTAAACTTGTCATTGAAATATGTTAAACCCAGCTGTTGCAAAATATGTGTTTTATAAAATGTTGACTTTGTAGCATTAAATTTGGAATATCTTATTTAAGAAATAATAAATATATACCTGTGTATTATCGGTGAATAAAATACAGTTAGGAGTACGGATGCGTAGTTATTTAATCACGAGTGCGTTAGCACAAGTGGTTTAATTACTCGCATCCAAACGACCACCGATAAAATACAGGTACGTATTTATTATTTCGATTCTAACACAACAATAACCCCATTGTTTACGCTACTGTTGGGGCACTATATATTATCTTGCAGGTCAAGGTAATCAGGCTGCTATGTTTACAGGCTGTTCCATTGGGCGCCGCCGTATGCAAAGTTCTGCAATACACTAGTAGTCACGTGACAAACAATTAAGTCATTGCTTACGTCATATAGCTTGCGCTGTATGATGCCAAACGTTCTCAGCTTGTTCAAGATGCTTATTAATGTTATGTGTACGGATGCATATGATGGGTTTATATCGGGGCTGTGCATGGTTTGGAAGCATGGCAAGTTTGTTGTAATTAATATTTCATTAAAATTACTGTTGAGTTTGTATATTTACCAAGTGACATCATGTAACGCGGCACTTCCAACGGATGAAATATACGCAGGGAATTAATGGAACAGCTGTATTTTATCGTAGAATAACATACAGCTGTCTCTCTTCTTTGTGTATATGAAAGACTGCAGAGGTCGTGCTAGAATAAAATTTAAATCATTGTTTATTAAAATTAAACATCAATTTCCATATTAACAAAATATATCAAATTGAGATTATGCAGTTTCAGAAGTTGACATCTAAAATGTCACTGTCACAAATACATGGTTTACATTTAACTATAACAATTTCCACAGAATATGGACACATATGTGTGCATATCACCAAAACACGCAATGAGTACTGCATTGGCTCTTGATAGTTCAGCAAAATATATTCTTGACGTTAATGTTAACTAGCATACTCTTCGTTCAACAGGCAGAAATGTTACAATAAAAAAGACAGTTGTTCCTTTAATACTAGTGAGCAAACACCCCACGTATGTTATTTATTTTTTAAAAATGCATGACATTTTTCCCATAGTTGGCTTGCTTACTTTCTAACAAAATTGTAAAAACGATAGTCATACAATATGCTGTGTTTTTCGTAGATACATATGCTGTGTTTTTCACAAATACCAGTAAATTTTATTAAAATTGCGACAGAAGGTAAATATATCATGAAATATAAAATCAAATTAACAAATAAAAACTGAAAATCATTACTGTGATCCTAATTCTGCAAATGCAGTGCTTAAAGGCTCATCCACGCAGTACTGGTTAGTAAGAGCCGCTCCAGAGACAGGGTTATGATATATAGGCATCTGGGAATTCTTACTAACAGATAGCAACATTCTTGTCGTTCTTTAACGTGTTCAAGAGGGATATACTCCGATAAACGAAACAGTCCAGTTACGTCCCCATCTTCTGAATGGGGCTGGGGACGTTTGTTGCTTAAGAACATTCCAACGAAACATGTTTCGCATGTGGAGTTTGTACCAGGGACCTCCAAACCGGCACCATATAACTTATCAGATATTTATTGAATTAAGGTATCAACAATTCACTTTCCTTATCAATTGGCATTCCTTATCAATTGGCATTCCTTATCAGTTGGCATTCCTTATCAATTGACTCTATAAAATAGCATGTTAAATTTTGATTTTTCATTTAACAAAATCGTAAAATAGGAGCCTTCAGCTTTGGCATCAGGATGTCTCGTAACATTCAAAATCAGGACTGTAAACGGGTTCTATTATATTCTTGTTCGTTTATTTATTCCATTCGAAACACATGTTTTAACATTATTTTGGTCAAGATGAAAACTACCAGGAAAATAAAAATATTTCACACTTTAAAAATGTGACTTCAGATCCACTGGCACGTCAACAACGTTAACGTTATCTGCGGCATTTACAACAGTCAGCAATCCTATTCGAGTTTTGCTTTTCTGGTGGCAGCATATAGAAGAGATATTCTGGTATGCCTCAGTGCATTTAGTTTTTTGATTAATATTAAAATTTTACATCATGACTACATGCTCTGGATAGTCATCACTAAATTAACAATCCCCTCATAACAAAGGTGTGGAATCATGGAATAAAGAAAACATTTTTTTTCTTTATTTCATGATTCCTTGATTCTGTTAATGATTTTGAAGTATCTTTTTTAAAAATTAAGTACATAATTTGTTTTTAAAATAAGCTGTCATTGTTAAAAGTACTCCACACATATATTAAGCTAATATATATTCGGGAACAGTTTTTCAAACTCGGCAAAAACAAGTTCCTCAAATGGTGTAAGTTTTTATTTAAAGGGGCTGATGCACTATTTTCAAACAATATCTATTTAAAAGGGCTCTGAAAAACTTGAAAAAAGCTGGAAGAATTATCAAAATACCATGTAAAATAAAGGAGATATGACCTATTGAAAATGTGCAAAGAACATAAATGGAGGCGGCCATCTTTGAACGATGACGTCATCGCGCCGCTTTAACATATATGGAATATTGACAAAATATAGATTGAAGCAAAGAAAATCAATGCAAATTGATTAAAAATAAGTATACAGATATCAAATGTATAAATTGTAAGCTTATTTTTCATTTGCAGTGATTTTCTTTGCTTTAAAACACATTTTCTCAATATGCCATATATGTTAAAAAGGCGCGATGACGTCATCGTTCAAAGATGGCCACCTCCATTTATGTTTCTTTTGCAAATTTCCTATAGGTCATATCTCCTTTATTTTTCATGGCATTTTGATAATTCTTACATCTTTTTTCAAGTTTTTCAGAGCCCTTTAAAATAAATCTTGTTTGAAAATAGTGCATTAACCCCTTTAAGTTTCAATCATCACAGATTAGAAGAAACAAATTTATCTAAAACAATTCTACGTATTTAATTCTACTGCTTTCAGTCCATACAGTTTCCTGTACTTCAGTTCGGAAAATATAAATTGAATTTCACAAGAAGCAAATTGGAATCTCCACTTATAAATCTGGTTACAGTGTGTTGCATCACACAATTGGTTTTCCATGCATATTTGAGGAGAGTATTAGCTTAATTTTCTCTCAGCTTAAGATTGTGGTAATGGAAAACAAAGTGACAAATGTGTTAGTTATATAACCTGATGAATTGTAAACAGACAATGACAAATGTGTTAGAGAACCTGGTGTATTGTAAGCAGACAATGACAAATGTTAGTTATATAACCTGGTGTAAACAGACAGTGACAAATGTGTTAGTTATATAAGTGTTAGTTATATAACCTGGTGAATTGTAAACAGACAATGACAAATGTGTTAAAGAACCTGGTGTATTGTAAACAGACAATGACAAATGTTTTAGAGAACCTGGTGTATTGTAAGCAGACAATGACAAATGTGTTAGTTATATAACCTGATGAATTGTAAACAGACAGTGACAAATGTGTTAGTTATATAACCTGATGTATTTTACACACAGAAAGTGGCAAATGTATTGGTTATATAACCTGGTGTAAACAGACAGTGACAAATGTGTTAGTTATATAACCTGATGTATTGTACACACAGAAAGTGGCAAATGTGTTGGTTATATAACCTGGTGTAAACAGAGAGTGACAAATGTGTTAGTTATATAACCTGATGTATTGTACACACAGAAAGTGGCAAATGTGTTGGTTATATAACCTGGCGTAAACAGAAAGTGACAAATGTGTTAGTTATATAACCTGATGTATTGTACACACAGAAAGTGACAAATGTGTTTGTTATATAACCTGATGTATTGTACACAGAAAGTGACAAATGTGTTAGTTATATAACCTGATGTATTGTACACAGAAAGTGGCAAATGTGTTAGTTATATAACCTGATGTACTGTACACAGAAAGTGACAAATGTGTTAGTTATATAACCTGATGTATTATACACAGAAAGTGGCAAATGTGTTAGTTATATAACCTGATGTATTGTACACAGAAAGTGGCAAATGTGGTAGTTATATAACCTGATGTATTGTACACACAGAAAGTGGCAAATGTGTTGGTTATATAACCTGGCATAAACAGAAAGTGACAAATGTGTTAGTTATATAACCTGATGTATTGTACACACAGAAAGTGACAAATGTGTTTGTTATATAACCTGATGTATTGTACACAGAAAGTGACAAATGTGTTAGTTATATAACCTGATGTATTGTACACAGAAAGTGGCAAATGTGTTAGTTATATAACCTGATGTACTGTACACAGAAAGTGACAAATGTGTTAGTTATATAACCTGATGTATTGTAAACAGAGAGTGACAAATGTGTTAGTTATATAACCTGATGTATTGTACACACAGAAAGTGGCAAATGTGTTGGTAATATAACCTGGCGTAAACAGAAAGTGACAAATGTGTTAGTTATATAACCTGATGTATTGTACACACAGAAAGTGACAAATGTGTTTGTTATAAAACCTGATATATTGTACACAGAAAGTGACAAATGTGTTAGTTATATAACCTGATGTATTGTACACAGAAAGTGGCAAATGTGTTAGTTATATAACCTGATGTACTGTACACAGAAAGTGACAAATGTGTTAGTTATATAACCTGATGTATTGTACACAGAAAGTGGCAAATGTGTTAGTTATATAACCTGATGTATTGTACACAGAAAGTGGCAAATGTGGTAGTTATATAACCTGATGTATTGTACACACAGAAAGTGACAAATGTGTTAGTTATATAACCTTATGTATTGTACACACATAAAGTGACAAATGTGTTAGTTATATAACCTGATGTATTGTACACACAGAAAGTGACAACTGTGTTAGTTATATAACCTGATGTATTGTACACAGAAAGTGACAAATGTGTTAGTTAGATAACCTGGTGTATTGTACACAGAAAGTGACAAATGTGTTAGTTATATAACCTGATGTATTATACACAGAAAGTGACAAATGTGTTAGTTATATAACCTGATGTATTGTACACAAAAAGTGGCAAATGTGTTAGTTATATAACCTGATGTATTGTACACATAGAAAGTGACAAATGTGTTAGTTATATAACCTTATGTATTGTACACACAGAAAGTGACAAATGTGTTAGTTATATAACCTGATGTATTGTACACACAGAAAATGACAAATGTGTTAGTTATATAACCCGGTGTATTGTACACACAGAAAGTGACAACTGTGTTAGTTATATAACCTGATGTATTGTACACAGAAAGTGACAATTGTGTTAGTTAGATAACCTGATATATTGTACACACAGAAAGTGACAAATGTGTTAGTTAGATAACCTGATGTATTGTACACAGAAAGTGGCAGATGTGTTGTTTATATAACCTGATGTATTGTACACACAGAAAGTGACAAATGTGTTAGTTATATAACCTTATGTATTGTACACACAGAACGTGACAAATGTGTTAGTTATATAACCTGATGTATTGGACACAGAAAGTGGCAAATGTGTTAGTTATATAACCTGATGTATTGTACACACAGAAAGTGACAATTGTGTTAGTTATATAACCTGGTGTATTGTATACAGACAGTGACAAATGTGTTAGTTATATAACCTGATGTATTGTACACACAGAAAGTGACAAATGTGTTAGTTATATAACCTGATGTATTGTACACAGAAAATGACAAATGTGTTAGTTATATAACCTGATGTATTGTACACACAGAAAGTGACAAATGTGTTAGTTATATAACCTGATATATTGTACACATAAAGTGGCAAATGTGTTAGTTATATAACCTGATGTATTGTACACACATAAAGTGACCAATGTGTTAGTTATATAACCTGATGTATTGTACACAGAAAGTGACAAATGTGTTAGTTATATAAGCTGATGTATTGTACACATAAAGTGACCAATGTGTTAGTTATATAACCTGATGTATTGTACACAGAAAGTGACAAATGTGTTAGTTATATAACCTGATGTATTGTACACAGACACTGACAAATGTGTTAGTTATATAACCTGATGTATTGTACACACAGAAAGTGACAAATGTGTTAGTTATATAACCTGATGTTTTGTACACACAGAAAGTGACAAATGTGTTAGTTATATAACCTGATGTATTGTACACACAGAAAGTGACAAATGTGTTAGTTATATAACCTGATGTATTGTACACAGAAAATGACAAATGTGTTAGTTAGATAACCTGATATATTGTACACACAGAAAGTGACAAATGTGTTAGTTAGATAACCCGATGTATTGTACACAGAAATTGTCAAATGTGGTAGTTATATAACCTGATGTATTGTACACAAAGAAAGTGACAAATTGTTAGTTATATAACCTTATGTATTGTACACACAGAAAGTGACAAATGTGTTAGTTATATAACCTGATGTATTGTACACACAGAAAGTGACAACTGTGTTAGTTATATAACCTGATGTATTGTACACAGAAAGTGACAAATGTGTTAGTTAGATAACCTGGTGTATTGTACACAGAAAGTGACAAATGTGTTAGTTATATAACCTGATGTATTATACACAGAAAGTGACAAATGTGTTAGTTAGATAACCTGATATATTGTACACACAGACAGTGACAAATGTGTAAGTTAGATAACCTGGTGTAAACAGACAGTGACATTTGTCATCAGCTTATGTTTTCCTTTATATTGGATGGTGGGGTGTGCGTGACTTTTATTTCGACCCTAGAGTGAGATGGAAATATGCAAGAAAATCTGGTGTAAACAAACACCATACATGCCAAAACTCCCGCATTCTCCGGTAGACTACTGGATTTGCCTTTGATCTACTGATCAAATGGAAGCTGCTCAAAATCTCCCAGAAATCAATTATTTGCCAAGTGTGGTTGATCGCCTGTAATTTGTAATACACAGCATGTGTTTAGCGTGTCAAATAATGAGTTCACAGCTGTCGCATGTCAAATCAATCAAGGCGGGGTTATGATCCTGCAACCAACAAATAAAATAGCATCTAGCGTCTCGCGGCACCACCCTCGCGACACACGACCGGGAAACTAGAAGTATTTTGCTGAAATCTGCACTTTTGATCAATGAATTCGGTAAATCGTTATAAACGTCTAGTGACAATGTTATATCCTCTGCAATATTACAACTAAACCAGTGTTTCATAAAGGGAATACCCTTTACTGCTTCAATGATAACAAACACCATTTTTTCCCCATTTAATTTTCCAATTTCGTGTCGTTTTGTGGACATTTTATACCTCAACACCGGTTATTACGTTTCTGGGTTTCAGAGGACAGGTTTAAAATGAGGCTCTCAAAACGCGGAAAGCAGTTGCCGGATTGGCATAAAAAAACAGGGGCATGTGGGGATGATAATCTAGCAATTACTTTATTATGACCTAATGTTATTTGTTTTCATCTATTTTATATATATATAGATAATGAAATACAAAATAATGAAATACATTTGCAGTTGTCAACATTTCTATTCAATATTTGAAAAAATGTGATGGATTCGTGGCGTTTCGTAAATCTCCCTGATTTGGAAGTCCATTCTCGCTGATGTGATGCTGGAAAATTTGGCATGTATGAAACACTGACAAATGTGTTAGTAAAAATAGATCCAGGCGCCCTATTAGATCCAGGCGCCCTCTTAACACAGATTTCCAAAGTATGTTTTGGCCATCCAATATTTCACTAAATTGTATATGTGTTGACTGTCCCAAAACTTGTCCGAAAATGTCACAGTCACACAGCATAAAACAAACGTGTTCATTAAAATGTGTTACAACCTCCCCTCACACCACCCATCCGCCTCAATATCTCAGTGTTACACCTCCCCCACCCCACCCATCCGCCTCAATATCTCAGTGTTACACCTCCCCCACCCCACCCATCCGCGTCAATATCTCAGTGTTACATCCTCCCCTCACACCACCCATCCGCCTCAATATCTCAGTGTTACACCTCCCCATCCACCTCAATATCTCAATGTTACACCCTCCCCCACCCCACCCATCCACCCCAATATCTCAAATGCTCATATGCCACTGTCTGTGGAACTGGAATTTTCAGTGGAAAAGTAAAAAAGTTTTGAAAATGAGAAATAAACACTTAAAGTAGCTATCCTGCCTTCAACAGGGGCATTTTACAACAGACGTAAACCGTCTCTAAACCTACTGACGACGAGGTATGTATATTGGCAAACTTTACTGAGCTGCCCGGTCTATGCCGCGATGTACGGGTATAACAGCCAATTCTTTCCCCTCTGCTAAAAGTTTCCCCGGGGAAAGAATCAGCTAGCCAATTATTTCCCCGGGGAAGAAACTGGCTAGCCAATTTTTTCCCCCCACCCCTAGTTGAAAGTTTCCCCCGGGGAAAGTATCATCCGTTTTCCGCTCTCATTTCGGGCGGTTGTATGCGCAACAACTCAACATATGCCAAATCACATATTTGTGATTGGCATACAATAAAGTGCACTGTATAACTTCCCTATTTTGAGAATCCAAACTCTGTAGACACAATATATATGACTTTAAACAGCCAAGCAAACCCTAAAACTGGAGCGTCAAATTAGAAGTTACCAACTCATAATTCATTTTAAGAATCCGTGAAAAAACTATGCTGTAAATTGGCAGATATACATTATTATATGATTATATGACCTGAACACCTGGATAGAGTTTTGATAAATTATTTTTAGTATAATTTTGCCATTTTTTGGGCAGTTAGTTTCTTTAACTACTTTAAATACTTGGATAGGAGTTCCAGTGAAAACTCCTTGTTGCTGGGACAGCAGAAAATTAAAAAATATCAAGCAACTTCTGTTACCTTAACTATTTTGGGATCAACTTTCAGGGTTTCTTAATTAGGTCCCAGCCAGTTTGTACCAGTTCCACAATTTCCCTGTTTTTAGGACCCAGTTTCACTTTTTCTAGGTTCCAACCAGTTGTCTCAGTGTCTCAGTCAGTTTAAAAGTCAGTTTAAACCAGTTTTTCAATTTCCTTTAAAAGTCCCAGCCAGTTTGTACCAGTTCCTCATTTGTATTGTTTCGGTGGTCTCTGCAGCCAGTTTATACCAGTTTCTCAAGTTCCTTTTGAAGGTTAATGAAGGTTGTTGTTCCTTATTTGCATTTTTTTTTTTGCAGGATTTCCCTGAAAGAGGATTTCGGATTTCCCTGAAGAGTGCATGAATATAAAAATTATTGTCTACTGTAGTGTAAATATAAGTTGATAGGCATTGTTTCTTATGCAGACTTCTGAAAAATTCCCTTTGTCTTGTCAAATGTTAGAGATGGAATAGCTCACCTCCACTAGGAATACTGGCGGAGACATATCAATCAGTGTAAAATTAATGCAAATGGAATTCTGAAGACATTGTTCTTTGCTGAATTCCCCAGGTGAACATGTCAACCTAGCTTCAGACTAATTGTGGTATTTGTGAATGTTTTATGTAAATCAAGATTATCTTATTCATGCTAGATATGGTACTTTTATCAGGACATCTACTGCAGGAGGTTGTTGTCTGTGCCTCAGGACACCTATCCCAGCTGTTTGTGGCAGATGATTGTTGTCTGCTACTCAGGACACCTATCCCAGCTGTTTGTGGCAGATGATTGTTGTCTGCTACTCTGGACACCTATCCCAGCTGTTTGTGGCAGGTGTTTGTTGTCTGCTACTCAGGACACCTATCCCAGCTGTTTGTGGCGGGTGTTTATGTCTGATAGTCATGACAAATGTCCCTTCTGTTTGTGGCAGATGATTCTTGTCTGCTACTCAGGACACCTATCCCAGCTGTTTGTGGCAGGTGATTGTTGTCTGCTACTCAGGACACCTACCCCTTCTGTTTGTGGCAGAAGATTGTTGTCTGCTACTCAGGACACCTATCCCAGCTGTTTGTGGCAGATGATTGTTGTCTGCTACTCAGGACACCTATCCCAGCTGTTTGTGGCAGGTGACTGTTCTCTACTACTCTGGACACCTATCACAGCTGTTCTGCTACTCAGGACACCTATCCCAGCTGTTTGTGGCAGATGATTGTTTTCTGCTACTCAGGTAACCTATCCCAGCTGTTTGTGGCAGATGATTGTTGTTTGCTACCCAAGACACCTATCCCAGCTGTTTGTGGCAGGTGATTGTTGTCTGCTACTCAGGACACCTATCCCAGCTGTTTGTGGCAGGTGACTGTTCTCTACTACTCTGGACACCTATCACAGCTGTTCTGCTACTCAGGACACCTATCCCAGCTGTTTGTGGCAGATGATTGTTTTCTGCTACTCAGGACACCTATCCCAGCTGTTTGTGGCAGGTGACTGTTCTCTACTACTCTGGACACCTATCACAGCTGTTCTGCTACTCAGGACACCTATCCCAGCTGTTTGTGGCAGATGATTGTTGTCTGCTACTCAGGACACCTATCCCAGCTGTTTGTGGCAGGTGTTTGTTATCTGCTAGTCAGGACTCTATCCCAGCTGTTTGTGGCAGATGATTGTTGTCTGCTACTCTGGACACCTATCGCAGCTGATATTTCCATTCTGTTTGGCAAGGGGTTGTTGTCTGCTACTCAGGACATCTATGATATTTTAAGACACAGGTTTTAAATTTCCTACATATATACTGCTTGATGAGTACAACACCTAAATACTAAAAGTACGGTACCATGATTGACCACAGACATACTTTAACTGAATGCATTTAAATGTGTTTTATCTCCAGTAATGTAAGGGTGATAATTTGGTAATTTAGTTTAAGGACTGGTTGTTTGAAGTGTATGGATTATCCATTGGACACAAATCAACATTTCTTTAAATTCCTTTCCCAATTGTCCTTCTTGCTGAGCTACCATCTGTATGCAATTACATTGCATGTCATTTGGATGCAATCAAATTGCATACAAATGGCAGTTTATGTTTGCCACACTGCCTAACTGTTTAACGGCTCATCAACACAGTATAGGTTATTTAGAGCCGCCCCAGAGAGAGGGAAAGGATACATAGGAATCCGGGAACCTGCCCTACTCTTATTATCGAATAGATTCATATGGTTCTTTAACGTGCTCGGAGGATAGACCGATACACGGGACCGCCCAGTTTACGTCCCATCCGACGGACGAGGCTAAGGGAACGTGTCTTGCCCAAGAACACACCGACGGAACTCAGTGGCACCACGGAGGATTGAACCCGGGGCCTCCGGTTACAGCAGGCATTCTAACCACTGTACTATGGGGACTTATGGAGAACATGGTATATTTTTTAGTACCATTTATTATGATGCAAAATAACATATTTGAATGCACCTTAAGATGTATCAGTATATAGTCCATCTTGTCACACATGTAAATTAACCATGCTCTCACTCTCAAAACACATTTATCTTGATATTTTACAAAATTTATATGCCTGTCTGCTAGTTATTGCTACCTGTTTTGTGTTAAAAATGCTACAACGTACCAAAATATTTTCATTGTCTAGTGGTTATAGTTGACCACATATATTAAAAAACAAATAAAAGCAGAGGGTCCAGTGGTTCAAATACCATTCCGAGCTCCTTTTTAATTTTTATGAAATTTAATTGGAAGCCATATATATGGTGGCACCTCCTTCCCGCGTCAATTTTTTCTTTTAATGCCAGTTGAAAAGAACAGATTTGGCGTATATCTGTATCATAAGGAATGAATGAAATAATAAAAAAAAAATCATATTTTATTATATTTTAAATTTTTATTTCAAAATCTTTTAATAAAACATTCTAGGAAATCACTTTCTGACAGAATAAAAGACATATCAGTCTTGTGAACATCATTATAAGCTAATATTCTAATTACAAATGCAATTGGTGGCAACCTTAATTATTTAATAGAGAAATCATTATACAATTACAAAATCTTCACTGAACTGCAATAAGCAAACTGACGATTTTTCTTTAAAGATCCCGAGAATATCGATTAATTAACATAATTATCAAGATACTAATACACGATAAAAAATCAGTTAAATATGCTACCTTAATTATTTGATTGAGTTATTATTACATAATTACAAAATATCTACCTCATTCATTATACTTACCTACCAAACTGACGATTTAGTTCGTAAAATCGTTCTACTAATACACGATAAACGTTGAATTAAATTATCCGTTAAAACCCGTCATTTATCCCCATGCGTTACAAATACCAATCAACGATACTGCTCTCCTTTGATAATGACCAAATCATGACCAATTTGGGCAATAAACCAAATTTAATTAGTGGCACTCACTCCCCCAATCATCTTTTGTTTACTTAACACTTAGCATATACACTGCCAGACATAACACAAGCCGTGTTAGAACCATGTGACTGCATCAACACGCGTCATAGCTTCAGGCATGATTTACACACAGTCAGGTAATCAGCTGTTTAGTAGCCTAAAGGAAAACTTGAAATGTTGATAGGATTAAGGGATCGCGGCAACTGATTTAAAGCATCGCGGCTATATTAAGGCGTGGCGGTAAGTCACTTTCTGATTCGAAGGCATGGCGGCACCGCCACGCCTTAAATGGCTGGGGAAAGCCCTGATATTTATAGATGTTACCTGTACGAAGGCTAATTACAAGTGTGATATTTTACGCATTGATTTGTGTCTTATATACTGACATTTTGAATGTTCGTCAAATTGAAATTACTTTAACTATGATGCATTCATATTCATGAGTTAGTTTAAGTATAGCGTCTGTAGCTTTAAGGTACAATTATCAAAATGTATCCCCTTGTGTTATCATGCATAAACTACACAACCTTTATAATCGGTCACTTTTCAAAGAATTATATATTTTTTAATAATTCATATTTTCATTTGAAATTTTGACTGGCGTCGTTTAACAAATATCGCTAGCGATTTATAAAACTTATCTGCCTTGATTGGACTAAAACCTTGTTGATAAACTTAATAAAATATTGGTATGTGTTTCGGTGATTTCCAGTTTTTAGTATTCATGTTATTTTCAAAAAAGCTGGGTGACCGATTATAAAAGTTGAGTAGTGCACACTGCATTGTGTATCCATTCTGTGTCCATAATTACCGCCATTGCCTATTCGTACCTCTGATTAAATGTGAAGTTGAATAGGTGTCGGCTTGCCCAGAAGATCATGTTATTAAAAATTAGGTTTTTAGTCAATATTTTAAAAAACGAGTAGTTACAAGCATTATACTGATTAATGTTAGATAGATAAAAAAAAATGAAACAATCATATTTATACCCCACTCTTAACAAAGTCCTGTAACACATTTTTGTCCTGTTCTGTCCCGTAAACTTGTTTTTATTACTTGCATTTCTCAAACAGTTTTGAATGGGTTGTTCCCAAACGTCATATACTCATACTGATGATCTTATGTCCCTCCCTCTACATCACCCATTGTTGTTTTCTTAATTTATTACAGAATTATGGCCCTTTGTTTGACTTAGAATTTTCCACTCTAATATTGTATAATGTCCTTTTACACATTTTTATGCCCTCACCAACGAATGGTGAGGAGGCATATAGCGTTAGCCATTTTTGCATTGTAGCATTTTTGATGGCGCTTTCACAAAGCATCGGACAGTTATACAAACGTCATTCATTTTTGCAAATTCCCACCATCCCACCCTTTTGTCTATCTATAATGCAGTCATCACAGGATAATATATACTAGTACATTATATATACACATATATAGATACAGGTTTTCGGATTGAGATTTATTAAAAGATGGAATATAAATATTTTAAACAAGATCCCATGTTTCTGACATATATAATCTATTTAGAAATGATAATACTAATAAAATGATGCTATTGCTATTGTTAAGGCGGGCGTTTTAAGTGTTTTACACATTTGCTGTGAGGGCGTTTTAAGTTCCCACACCTTTGATGGGAAAACATATATACTGAGCAACTCTTCTAACTAGACTACGTATATAATCGGCTCTATAATCTTTATTAGTGAGTGAAATTATCTGAAATTGTACAGACAACAACATTAACATGTTTCACATTTTATTCCGTAATTTCAACAAAATTTATTGAAATTTAAAATCACAATTCCATTTTTTCCAAATCGAACGGGCAATTCGAAAGTCACAAACAGTACGTAAAAGTAAGTCAAATAATTACAATACCTGATAGTGAGACATCCCAGCCTGGACCATTCTTATTGCTCGCGCTCGTTCTTCCATATTTAGTCTTCGCATTTTTAAAATATTGTGTTTTTATTGTGTGGATATCGTTTGGCTATAACAATTCGATTATAAAAATAAAAAATTAGCACGAAACAATTCAAAAAAGCAAATTTTCACAAAACGCACGTGCATTTCGTGTGAGGTAATGTGACAGCTATCGACCCGGTTTTTCTTTACACGTATACAGAGTGAATGGTCAAATGTATGAGTAATACATTATAACTGTACGACTTAAAATAAAAAAAATATTGCAAAATAAAAATAGTCTAGTTATAAGAGTTGCTCAGTATATATTATTTATTGTAAAAAATAAATATAATTTCTTTCGTTTGAGTGAAATGAATTAGACAGAAATTAATTTCCCTTGATGTGATTACTTCTCATAGAGGGCGAAATCGTAGATTGGCGTTGAGGTAGCCAAATTAAATCATTCAGCCTT
>JAWPHD010009803.1:0-100140 GCA_037043455.1 Cyrtodaria siliqua | reverse complement strand
GGACTTTTTTTTTTTATTAAGGTTTAGTAAGATCTCTCATGTTCAATGTTTAATTGTAATAATTAATGCCGCGGGAGTATTGCAGTTTATAAAATGTTTAAAATAGGTACACCGAAAATTATCTGCTTAAGAAAACACTTTACCCTAGGTATTTTCATTCATTCACATACATACAACAACACACAGGTTTGGACATAGCACATAAACACACGCACGCACGCTCTCACACCCGCACACGCGCGAGTGCGCACTCCCACAACCCCCCCATACACAGGCACACAAGCACGTACGCACGCACGCACACACGCACATAAGCACACGCATGGGCGTGGTTATCGCCACTTCCCTTCTATGCCGGATATTGATGATGTTTTTCGATCTATTTTGCGAAGCACACATATACAGAGAACCGACTTCAACAAAACCCGACTTGAATAAAGTTAAGTGATTTCTCTTTTAAGCATATAATCAACTAGAATAGTTAAAGCGTGACGTAACACTAAGCATTATGTTTATAATATTGGCTTAAATATGTTAAAAATGAATTGTGCATGTAAGCCTATGCGATGACAATAAAAAAGGTGTACTAACATAATTAAACACTCACCTCAGCACGGTAACCCTGTTTATGGTTTAAATTGTGGAGTAGATTAAATTGTATGACATAAAGATAACATATCAAAGCTTGAAAAATCTGTTTCCTTCTACGTTATCTGTTACCAATGTCGCGGATCGGGTACGTCAGGTCGTGGGTTCACTTTTAAAATGTGTACCGATTTATAAACCAAATATAAGCAATGCGTTTTTGTTTTACCCGTTACTATGATAAAACACCTGCATTTTTATACAAAAACGGGCGCTAATCAGTTTGTACGAGTGAAGCCTAAAATTGTAATTTTGCCCATCTTCTGTCCCATAAACTCATGCTAATCTGTACAAACTGGAAAGAATATCCTCCAAATCATGCCGAAATTGTGCGCTGATAAACTCTCAACTCTTCCCTTGACGTAATGATAATTTGGTGTGCGATAAGATTCATTTATTTTATTGTTGCGCAAATTATTGCTACGCTTGTCGAAAACAATACATTACATATTTAGCGAAAGAAATAGGCCGACTGTGAAGAATTTTACTAAAATAGGTTCCTTTGAGACCCGCGCAGGAATTATAGTCCCTATTTAATGCCTCTTGTGGCGTAAATTAGATTTATAATTATAAGAAGATTAGTTGGTGCAGGAGAATCAAGTCGACGACTCATTCCGTTCATAGGAGATTTCAAGATGGACCAGCAGAGCTGAATGAAGAATTCCAGCGTTGATAGTTCATGTTTTGTTTCTAAGGAAGATTATCATATTATTAGAACTGAAGATCTTCGGCCAATCTGATGCCTGTAAAATTGTGACTAGGTCAATCCGATTGCAGGTGTAACATAATTTTTGACACCTCTCGGATCATGACTCCCCGTTTAAAAATCTGACTCCCTCATTGGAAAATGACTAATTTTCTCATATAGGGGATTGACATATATCGTAAAAATCGAAACCCAGTTGTCATTTACCAGGTACTAATTTATCCTTCTGTCAGAAGATAAAAGGATGCTCTTGACCTGTCGATTGGACCTAAACATGTCCAATATCCCCGCATTAATCAGCAGAATAAGACAAATGACTACAGACATCATCATAACGGTGACTATTGCTGGGCGAACAGAAAAAGATAGAGTGAAAACAAGTTGTCCCCGAGAATGATACGAACCTATGATCATAGAATTTGTGACCAGACGAAACTAATTAGTCTAAAATAATGTTAAACAATAACGATGAAAATCATAACTCGTCTCAAGTACAGAATTCCTTAGCAAACATTGTATGATTGTTGTTATCGTGGGGTTTACGTTACTTTCAACTTCTTTACAGTTATATCAGGACATTGTGTGGTTGATGCATAGCAATATTCACCCGGTTTTATAGTGATGACATACTGGAATATCATAAAATAGACAAGTGTTATTATATTCAGCCAAGTGACATTATCCCGACACCGAGCCGACTAGTCGTAGTCCCCATTTTAATAATTCTGAACATCTGGAGAAGAGAAGAATCTAACACTACTTTCTTGAATGTTTTTCGCATAATGCGACTGGAAATGGAACCTACAACCTTTCGCATGGGAGTGGACGCTCTAATCAGAAGAACCGTGCAAATGCGATGTAGCTTTTGTTTTGAATTTACAGTTAGAAAACCACTATCATCATTTCTTTCCATTATCGTATCATATTACCGACGCCATGGTTACAATCGGTGGAGACAGTGTTGAATTTCCACTAAAGGAATATTTTGGCGAGTTTTCCTTATTTACCGGGGAGTCAAATTTTTACAGCTGATAATGACCGGGGATGTTTCAGCCAATTAGGTAATAACTCGACGAAATTGTACCAAGTACATGTAGGTCAATCCTGTTGTGGTGAGCCCGTGGTTTTGATGAAGTGGCCTATTTCGAGCCCTCACAAAATGGGCGATTGTAACGTGTTTTTTAAAGCGTCGTCCAGTCTGTTTAGGGTTTAAGACCCCATTGTCGGCATACGTGATTAACGTAGCCCAGTAGTTCCCTGTTGTCGTATTAAGGAGTATTTGTTGGTTCCGCGTTAAACATATATTAACAAACCGACCATTAACAATGTAACGTAGACATCATTCTCGCTACACTGTATCAACCAAAGTGTTGAATCCATCCCTCGCGTCGACATTGCCTGGTGAGATGTAGATGAACATCCTGCTTGATCGATGTTCTGAATGGGAATGTGAAAAAACGGGAATGCGTATTTCCACAAAAGGTCATGACCTACTGAGCAATAAAACAATATTTTACTTTCTCTTACCAAGGTCAATGTGCATATGAAGTTGCCTGCGTGTGGGTTTTATGGTGTTCCATACAAAGTCATAACGACTTAAACCTTCGACCTAATGACCCCAGAAACAATAGGATTCCTTCTTTGACCAAGGATAATGCGCCTGCAGTTGCATGCGTGTGGGTTAATAAGTTACTTGTCTACTTATCTAGTTTATTGTATTATGTATTTGTCATATCTAATTAATGCAGTTTGTGAAAGTTGAACATATGTTATACACTGGCCAGTGTAGTAAGAATATGTCAAAAGTAAAGTCAGATCAGTTACACTATAGAAACATAGTTTTGCCTTAAACTGTGAAAATTGAAACATGAACACTAACAATTTAGGTATGTACGGTACGTATTATTTATTTTATGACCATAGCATTTGTGACCAGACGAAACTAATTATTCTAAAATAATTGTAAACAATAACGATGAAAAGCATATCCATAGATGTGCCTTTTTACATCTGAAGTACAGAATTCCTTAGCAAACATTGTATGTTTGTTGATATCGTGGGGTTTACTTATTCAGTATTGTGTGGAAATAAAATCAGGTGCATACCAGACGTAACAATAAACACAATCGTCAAACGTATAGCCCATTTCATCCCGACATTTGTAGAACGATTACGGATAATATCGAGCTATCTCCGAGTAGCCAAGTAGGTCGACCAATCAAACGCTCGTAGGCACATTAAATATTAATTGTAACGGTGCACAATGTGAAATTAAAAACAATGCAAAAATATCTATAACTTGAACGCATGGCAGATATATGTTATTTATGTGTTTGGTACTGAAGAAAAGCATTAATTAAAGCGTGTTTGATGATACAATTAAAAAACAGGATTGTCAGAAAACAATGAATATTTCTGTTGTAACACTGGTTCCAACTTACTTGCACATGCTCCAATGTAACCATTTCAACACGTGTTCATGTAGCCTTGAAATCCGATCTTCTTTCAAAGGAATGAGTCAAGATGGTTTCTGTATAGAATATCAGTAATGAGTGTGTTGTTTTAGCGATCGAATACGCATACCTTAACTCAATATATACATATACAAAACTGGCTAATTTGTGATGTTTGATACTTATTTGGCTACCAGCATCTGATTCGTTCTTGAAGTCATGTGACTTTGTGCCATGTGACCGAAATTCCGAACATTGTACGGAGATTTCCAAGGTTCCAGTGAAATGGGCTATACTGGCTTTGTAAGGTAATGTACAGATTTGAAAAAGTGTTGGTATAGGTATGAAACCAGTCATTATTTTCCCCATAGACACCAATGTTAAAGTGTCACATATTAATGATTTGCTGCAATTTCAACTCAAGTATGGATAATGCAGCAATGATTTGTTCATATAGAAAACTAATTTCCACTTGAAAAATCACCAGAAAAGGTGGGGTCACAATGTAAGAAAGTTCTTGTTTGTGTACTGAACAGGTCAAGGGTACAGCTATTTTCATTGATGGTTGCTCACAAAGTGTAAGCATAGAGTTGGAATTTCGCAAATGTTCATCAGTGATCCAGCAAAACCTATTATTAATAAACGCTTCTTATACATACAGCCACAAAATCGAATAAAAGTGGGCAGTTTTCTCCTACTTATAATTCCCATTTCCATAAAAAAAATGTCATTGATGGTTGTTCACAAAGTGTAAGCATAGAGTCGGAATTTCGCAAATGTTCATCAGTGATCCAGCAAAACTTATTATAAATAAACGCTTCTTATACATACAACCACAAAATCGAATATAAATGGGCAGTTTTCTCCTACTTATAATGCCCATTTCCATCAACAAAAGAGGGATTAATTTTTAATATAGGAAATACATTGGACTACACCTCGGAGGTTTACATGTAATTAGTGGTGGTAAACCTATAAGAGAAGAAAACATGTTCAGAAGTTTCTTAAATGAGAATGTTTTGTTGTCGTTTTCATAACAAGCTTAAAAATACCTACTTCAGGCAAATCGAATGGTTATTTGCCGAGATATAGTCTTCTGAATAACAAGGACAATAGTCTGAAATCGACAAAAGTCAGAGATATTTTTTTTTTACTTTTACACTATCTGAATTGTCATACCAAATGGCATTTATTGTCAATACACCATATTAAATATATCAAATGTTTAGAACAGTCATTGGACATGAATAAAATATGAATTTTAGCTACAATTAGGACGACCAATATGCCAATTTATGTAAATTTTCATGCCAAAATGGATTTTTCTAAACAATTTCTTCAAAATTGGTGTACCATACCTGATTATAGTAGCGAATACGAGCTCATTAATGCCAACAATACCGCTAAAATCAAAATTGATACTAGCTGAACGATACCAAGTCGATTTTAAATGATAAGGAATGATATTTTACCTTTTACAAAAATCTTCATTTTTTCACAGTACCCTATTTTAGGGTGTAGGGGAAAGATTTAGTGGTTTCATGCCTACCAAACCTGTTGCCTTGCAGATTTAATGAAAACATGTTGCAAACATGCATCCCTACATGTTGATACAAAAAAACATAGTTTAATTGCAAACTCTTCACAAACACGTCATGTTAAACAAGAACAAAATTTGAAACTCGAAATTACGGTTTTTGAAGACTAAATTGGACTAAAAACGTTCAAAACCTTTGTAAACAGCTATGGAAAACTTATTTCTGAGCTTATTTTACCAATTGTTATCGGAAAGATGTCCCTAGGTACGAATCTGAGCGAGTCCTAAGTACCACACGTATCTGTTAGGTATGAAACCACTAATTATTTTCCCCATAGACACCAATGTTAAAGTGTCACATATTAATGATTTGCTGCAAATTCAACTCAAGTATGGATAATGCAGCAGTGTAATATATTCATATAGAAAACAAATTTTCTACTTGAAAAATCACCAGAAAAAGTTGAATCACAAGACACGTAAGAAAGTTCTTGTTTGTTTACTAAACAGGTCAAGGGTACAGCTGTTTTCATTGATGGTTGCTCACAATGAGTAAGCATAGAGTCGATATTTCGAAAAATGTTCATCAGTGATCCAGTAAAACCTATTAATACGCTTTGTGTAGATACAACCAGAAAATCGAATAGAAATGGGCAGTTTTCCCCTACTTATAATACACATTTCCGTCAAAAAATGAGGGATTACTTTTTATTATTGTAACTACTTTGGACTACAACTGTGGTAAACCTATATCTTTTACAATACTGGACGTACGGTGGTACCGAGTCACCTTTTGTTCAACGACTGTTGAAAGATCATATCATGCCAGTTCCTTGTATTATTTGGCATGATTAAATAAACCAATATAAATACTTAATTTGCTTTCTTACCTTCATAATTTAAAAGTAAATGCTTTTTATTTACAAAATGAAGTTGTTTACGGTGGTTTCGGGTCACTTCCGGTATTAAAATACAAAAATGCAAAAAAAACAGTGGTGGGGTGGGTAAAGATTCAGGGTAAATTATCAAAATGTCAGCCTCAGGATGTTGGAAAATACTGCTAAAATGCACCACAGAGTATATACGAACAATAACAAAAGTCCAGGAAGTCCAGGGGCGGGGGTGGGTGTTGTGGGGGAGGCGGACGTAGGTGTGGATGAGTGGGGCTAGTAGGTACGGGGTCATCCATAGCAATATTTGTCTCTTGCGTACACTATAATGCTTCTCTCGTTACGCCCCCGGGCATACACACACACACACACACACACACACACACATGCACAAAAGACTAGTACATCGAGTTGACAATGCCTATAAATGTGCTCTAAATGTGCTCGTTTGACCTAGACTCCTTTGGGACTTTTATCTGTTATTCTGTGCACTTTGGTGTACTTCGATGACGTTACAAATGCACTGTTACACAACATATTAAAATGCGACATTGTGCCTCCATTTCTGAATTGAAACTTGACCTTCAATACACTGTTACAAAAAGTATTAAAATGCGATAGTGGGCCTCCGTTTCAGAATTGAAACTTGACCTTAAATACACCGTTACAAAAAGTATTAAAATGCGACATTGGGCCTCCGTTTCAGAATTGAAACTTGACCTTCAATGTACATATTTACTTTAATTCAATTTTGAAAAATACTTATATCCAAATTGCCGCCAGTTCCTTTAAAGCCAGTTCCTTTATTTTCGTGGCGGGGGATATTTATACAATATATATTGAGATTTACGAATAGGTATTTTTCCTCAATATTTGGATTTTCTGTTTTTGCTTATCAGACTCCTTTGGGACTTTTATCTGTTATTCTGTGCACTTTGGTGTACTTCGATGACGTTACAAATGCATTGTTACACAACATATTAAAATGCGACATTGTGCCTCCATTTCTGAATTGAAACTTGACCTTCAATACACTGTTACAAAAAGTATTAAAATGCGATAGTGGGCCTCCGTTTCAGAATTGAAACTTGACCTTAAATACACCGTTACAAAAAGTATTAAAATGCGACATTGGGCCTCCGTTTCAGAATTGAAACTTGACCTTCAATGTACATATTTACTTTAATTCAATTTTGAAAAATACTTATATCCAAATTGCCGCCAGTTCCTTTAAAGCCAGTTCCTTTATTTTCGTGGCGGGGGATATTTATACAATATATATTGAGATTTACGAATAGGTATTTTTCCTCAATATTTGGATTTTCTGTTTTTGCTTATCAGACAAGATATTTTTGTCCCAGCCCCTCTGAGATTATTAGTGTGGGATGGGGCAGGTGTGTGGCAGGTGTGTGAGGGTGGCGGGGTATTTCAGGACTGTTCCGGTAAATTAGTGGGAAAGGGGTGGGTCCGTCCGGACAGACGATGGTAATACTACAACAGTATATACCACAGCCGGCCGTCACAGAGCTAGGGTAGTAAGAGTTGGAAAATGATTAAAATATTAATTCATTCATTTCTGGACAAAATAAAGACACACACCATTTTCTACATTTGTTTCACATATATACATATATACATAAGCAACGTTGTCGATTCTTACGGATGGCGGGAGGTGTACAGTACTGGTTCTACCCAGGAAAAGCGGGTATTCTGCCTCCACCACAAAAAATCGACCGTCATATATAACCTTACATGTGTTGAAAATGACGTAAACACCATACAGACAATTTTATATACGTATGTATTAATCACTCGAAGTATATCATTTACTATCCTAGCTACGTGTCGGCAATCTGTGGGGATATACCATCTCCAATTGTGTGGCGGCATATAAAGAAGCTATTAAATTAATAGATGGTACGGTTGAAAATATTTGTTCAGTATGTGATACCGGTTTTTTTTATTGTCAAAATAGAATATTTTCTATTTCAAAATAGAGTATATTTATATTTATTGAGCATATGCAGAGAAGCCCGTTTTTACACGATGGTGTAACGTGATTATACTTATTGGACGTGTAGGAAAATGATAAAAGAATACCACTATTAGGTATACCCGTTCAACGTTCGTGGCGGGGCATAACATATGCTATTAATGCGATAGTTTGTTTGCTGTTTCCCGGCCCTGGATTTCATAAGCGGGTAGCTAGGTATTTTCGTTTTGTTTTATTTTTGAAGACGGTATAAACTTAAAATGAAACTAAAGAAAACTAAATTAAAATAAATAAAAGTTATCCAGAATAGCTATAAGACGTTTTGGTTTAGGTCTTTTTCGTGGATATGTAGGAAAAAGCAAACCAAAAATTGTTTATAATTGGCCTTAGAACATAGGGCATTGATTACATAACACATCCTGACCTGTCCTGCGTTTTTAGCATGGTGAACTTGTTCACCAAGCTTTAGTAACCATATTTTTTCACAAATCCTAATTACAGCCTCACTGATGAATCGGCGCATTGCCTAAAAAACGAAGACCTATAGTTTAACAGGTGTTTCTTAGTGCGGATACAAATAAGTTAATGTCATTTAGAAATTGTAAATAATTTTCTCGATACATTGTTTAAGTTATATATTGTTTATGTAGCTATTTCATCTACTGTTCCATCGTTTTGCTATGCGTTCTATAAATAGATCAATCATCATATTCACGTGATCATTACGTGATCTTGCGTAACATATATTCATACGCTGTATTGTTCTCCTAGGATAGTGTATTGAGATTTGTAACCAGTTAATTTTATAATTTATTTCTCTTGCAACACCATTAAACGCATATCTTCCATCTTTCTTGGATTTATATATTTAAGAAATATACATGGCCTTTATAGTCTTCATATACTATTTAATATGTTTGGTCAGTAATGATTATCGCATAAGCTACTATACTTTGTAAAATGTTGTTGCTGCCCATTCTCCGGAATAAGATTTTTAGCTTACTTTATAGTAGGCTGTGTAATATTCTTAAGTTTTACCTCCCTTGCTATGGAGTTAAAATGACTGATTCGGTAGTAAAATAATCCTGAATACTTGTGGCAATCGTGTCGGCGACACCGAATGCAAATCAACAAGATCTGACTGGGTATAGATCCCGAGTGACTATTTTTAGACTTCGGGTCAATTCGGACACTCCGGTTTAACTATAAGTCCCATTATAGTTCATCAAATTTTGTAAAGGATTGTTAGCTCAGTCGCAATCCTAGAAAATTATAAAACGAGCTTGATGGGTTCGAATCTGAGCAGGACTCAATTTTTGTATTCTAATAATATTTTTTAATTCATGCCCAATGGTCTTAAAAGGGGTACATCAGGATTTTTCTAGAAACATCTTAAAATTATAAAATTGTTCCAGTTCACCATTTCACGATATAAAACACTTTGAATCAAAATGTAAAGCTAGAAGCATTTTGTTAATGTCTAAAGTTTCAGAACACCATATAGCTACGGTGGAATCGCACGTAATATGCTGAAATTAACCTGGTACGTCACCTAGGATAGCACGTATTACTGTGCAGAATGAATTTCTTTGCAAAAAAAAAGTTTTATAGGCTCATTATATTTTAGTCATGTAGAATAAAACACATTAATATTTGTCAATTTTAAATGGGACACCTAGACCCCCATAAAAAAGCCTGATTTACTCCCTTTAAGACTTAAGTCGGAAAACAAATTGTGTGTGTGTGTGTGTGGAGAGTGGTGGGGGGGGGGGGGGGGGGGGAGGGGGGATATTAAAAGATGTTTACGACTTTTATCTATGCGTCAATTTGGTAGAGGTAAAGGTAGACCTCATCTGTTTTGAAACAAACTCGTAGAACCACAGTCCCGCCGCGCGTTAGTGAGTAGCTGTCAAACATTCTGCAATGTGAAAACGTGGAACAAGCGGGACTCGAACGTATGACTGTAGCATTGAGAGATATAAAATATGTTAACTTTTATTACAGTTTTCAAGTTACATGCAAAACTGATTGAATTATATTCTGTTAAGGCCAAAACACAAATATATTTAAAAACAAAACAAAGCAACAAAAAATGAAGGGGTAAAACGTTGTTGTGTCGGGGAAAAAACGGTGATTCGGTTTGGTGACAGGAAACAAAACACTTACTTGATTAGGCCTAAGGTAGTAAACGGAATTTACCGTGACTTTGGTGATTATTGTCAACAAACGATTTGTCGACTTAAAACAAAAACACGTACAATTTACAATTAGGGATATGAATCGTGAAATTCTCAGTAGCGTAGCTACCTATAAGGCCAAAAGGCCCGGGCCTTCACATCATGTTCACATACATGGTTGAAAAATATAGCAACAAAATAATTGTGTATGAACATCATGTTCACTTCGAGTAGTGAGATTAAATCACAACGGTATCCCGAGAACAGTGGTACTCCGAGTTGTGAGAATGAACTACAACGGTATCCCGAGACCAGTGGTATTCCGAGTTGGAGAATAAATAACAACGGTATCCCGAGACCAGGGATACTCCGAGTTGTGAGATTAAAATCAAATGAGCACAAAGATTTATAATTTATGTTTGGTATATGTGTAGTCTGTATGTCTCTACTACAAGTTGTGTGTAAAACATATGTTCTTTTAGTTGAAGGTCACACTTTTTGGAACAAGGAAACTTCAGGGAGAATTTGTCACTTTACAGTGACATTCCATGTTTAAATTTGTATATTATAAATCTTTGAGCAGCGGGGAATATGGCTGTCTTTCAGACTACAGTCGTGTTCATTTGATTTTAATCACACTTGCATAGCAGGTCGATATAAATGCAAGGTTGTTTCCTATTTTAATTCAGATATGTTGGTCAAAGGGTCTATGAATTACTTCCCCTTGAATTGGCAAAATTAGCTGTCTTGACCTTTTTGACACTATATTCATTTCTAAAGTCTCAAATTTCGACAGGTGATGACAGGTGATGTTTTTTGATAAACTTTAACACGTGTGAAGATATGGTTCAGATATGATGAAGCGTTTCGGAGATTAATTTTCATTATAACCAATCATTCCTTGTGTTCCCTTCTTTATTCCTGTATATACCTTACCTTATCTTGTTTTAATCGCCTTATGGGGTGTATGTGTCTCAACTTATTCGTTTTTCAAGAGCTTGTACTCGAGTTGAGGACTTTAATATTCGTAATCTTTGTATAACTAAAAAGCTACTCAATCAGGGTTACCGTTACCATAAACTTCGTAAAACCTTTGCAAAATTTGAACATAAAATGAACGATAAAGCATATTAGATAGGTTTGAAATAAATTCAACTGATTCGTTACTATCGATGATTCGATACGGCCATTTATATATATTTTTTAATTTCAGTTGACATTTTAATTAGTACACAAAATGCAAATCTGATTGTTTTCGACTGTCTTATCTAAACAAAAAAAAAATATAAGATTTATTAATATACTAGTTAAACATATATCAAAACAGTATACAGTATACTAAGACCACGTTTAAACGTTCAATGGCCCTGGTACGAAAAGTCAGTTGACCAGATTATGAAACGTCCAACGCATTGGTATTTTCGTATTTGAGTTTCTTTGTGTACGAAATGTTCAGTGTATGAATCCTACAGGATACTTAACTGTGTCGGAACGGTGAAATTTAGCCCACTGAACACAGTATAAATTAAGCTATTTTTGGAGATCAGTCACAAGTTCCATAACATTCGTTCGCTTAAATACACATGTGGCTCGCAAACTGTCCCATATTTGCATAACAAACACCACCTATTCAGTGTCTCAACATTTCGCTTCATTCATTCACACTATACGTATTTTGATATAAGCATATATCAAAACCGCATCTACACCTATCCTCTGTTCTCATACTCTCCAAAGACATAATCCTGACAAACACAGAAAATTACGTGTTATTCATGCCAACATACATAACACTTAAACTTCAGGTTAGCTATAACTATTAAATAAAAAAAGATCTTGGGAAAATCACGTACAAATAAGGTACTTTTGAATTTCCCATTGAACTATTTTAGCATCCTACGATCCGGAAGTACTTCCTGACGGGTCTGACATGTCCATTTACACCGACTGGTATCTTCGACAGTTACAGTTTTTCTCATAATAAAATGCCGAGATAAACAAATCGTAGACCACGTTGACTGTGTTCCAATTTATTTACTTTAAACTCGTTTGAAGAATCTGCCATTCCAGACACAGTCCACCACCAAAGCGTCGAGACTCGGGATAAAAAACGCTTCAGTGGGTGCAATATGTTCATATAGTGCTGAATACAACTTAAAATTCCTTTACAGATCCCTTATCAGCCTTGGACATCACATATCTCCCATTAACCTAAACAACCTTGACCAAAACAATGATAGAAAGACATATAATTATTAAAATCGAACACGAAATATAACATTCATAGAACACAGTCATCCAAGAACACGCATTCAAAAAAACAAAACAATTACAACAAGAATAAGTAGAAACAATGTACTTGTATGCCACACCCCAAACGTAAAAGCATTTCCTTTCGTTTTTTCTGCCGATACTACACAATCAATTTTGATTAGCACGGCAGATTCATTTTTAAAGAAGGATTTGAATCTTCCTGCACACGGGACTGACGGCTTACTATCCCTTCCTTAGGATGGCATACTTTCACAGCATCATGCCCGAATAATGTACTGAGTGAGTGCGTTCTAAAAACAAAACCGTGGCGTAAGCCTACCTGGAATCTTATCCGGGACATTTGAATAGAGAGACAAGTTTTCTAACAACTCCACCACCGCAGCCCACTTGATAATAAGGTAAGAGAACACAGACGTCGTGTTGATAGATTTCCATAATATATAACGTCATTGAGATTGCCGTCTAACGACCCGGTGCACTCAGTTCGGATGAGTAACATAAAACAAATGTGACCATGCTTACAAAAAGGTCAAATATATGTTGTCGATAATTGCTGATGTCAATAATAATGATACTTTTACTGACTGAAGTTGATGCTGACTGACAATGTTGTAAGAAAAAGTAGAAGAAGAAGATGATAAAAACATTAAACCAACACAAGAAGAGCGGATAAAGAAACAATGAGAAGATTAAGATGCATATGATGATAACGAATCCACAAATGCCGATGATGGTGGCGATACTAAAGATGATGATGAATTTTGAAAGCGTTGCTCATTGGTGGTGATGGTAAAAGTAAAGTATAAGTGATACTAATGATACTGCACCGAGCTCCAATCTGTTCTAGATGTCTGTTTTAGCACCGAAACAATTCAGTTTATAAAATGACTATATAGCCCATGTTCTAAAGATACTAATTATTCCACAAATGCATTTCATAACATCATCGACAAGAATATTACAAGTAAATGTTTCATGAACATTTATATTGTATGGACTCTTGTATTTTTAGGATCAACATCTGTTCAATATCTAACCATCAAATTTCATTTTGCGTTTTAAGTAAACAAGTTGTCATTGAATTTAATATGTGAACTACATACCACGTTCAACGAGTGAAGATATATTGATGTACGATTATCTATCAATGATAAAATACAAGGGGCACTCCAATTCCAACGTTGTTTTGATTATCCTAACGGATCAGTGAATGCAAATAAATGGAGACTGAACAACTTGAGCATGTTTTAGTATTTAAAAATCAAGGATATGTCAACTATTCTGTATCTCTATTGGGTAGAAGGTTGACCTTGATTCGGCATTCTATGCAATACTAAGGATTGGATCATCAGGTTAAAACCTTTCATGTTTGAAATTTGAAACTTGGACAATATGATCCAAATATCATGTTTCTGCTTTATTTTTAAAACATAATTGTTTAATGTCATACTATTTAGGTCAATATGTAGAGGAATAAATATAGGATATTTTTTGGTTTGGACTGAATATAGGATTTATTTTCATCTGGAAGTGAGAAACCCAAATATTTTCACTCGTGCAAATATAAGTTGTCTCACTTCTCGGTGAAAATAAATCCTATATTCACTCAAAACCAACAATCGTCCGTTTATTATATACTCACAACCTTGAAACTTATGCAGAAAAAACATTATGCGTCAAAACAATGACGTCAATAACGTCAACAACGTCAACAGCGGCATTACGTTATTTTCGGTATTTCACATGAAATATAAACAATGAAAATATAAGGTTTTATTTTAATCATAAACTCCATTATTTCGCTGTAAAGTATATAATTAAAATCGTTCTTTTAAAGTTTAAGTTTTACATGGTTTTGTTTAATTTCGTAGCACTTAAAGTGAACGGATTTTTGAACAGATGTGTTGATCATAAAAGCCATCTTTTGAAATATAAGTCGAGTGTATTTAACATTGACTGCATAATCGCCTAGTTTCATTCTAATTACACCTGACATATTTTCAGCTTTTGTTGGGACGATGTTTGTTTCATATTGGCCCAGTCAATTTTTAAATGCATCCCTAACAACCATTAGTTCGTGTATGCTTGACCTGACTTCTTTCGATATAATTTTAAATATTACAAAGGTCGAGTATATGGTAACATTCCTATGCTCATATATAAACACGGTTTAGACAATTACTCGTTTCAATATTTGTATCATAGGCATGTATGCTTCTATTGTTAACAGTTGTACTTAACTTACCTTTGTTGAGAAATCGGAGAATTGGTGATACATTGACCCAACCTTTCTTATATATCAATATCACTACGAAATTTGGTGTCACTGCATATATAAAAGCTGAATCCCTAGCCCAATGTTAATAACGGCTTTTATTTTAGATGATTCTACAGCAGGCATAGCGATGTACGACCCGAACTGTATACCATAGTCAGACAGATTGCAAAGCGCGATCCTCTATGTGTATATAACTGGGTTTCCTCCCCATGTTGATCCATCCGATAGTATGTAACAAGTAATGACTTAGTATGTTATAAACTCAAGTAATTAAAGAAAACACTGTAGTCATGATGAATTCTGATCAATTAAAACCTAAGATACAACTCTCCCGCAAGCAAAGTCCATTACCACTCGGTATATCCATACCATAATTCGCAATACGTCACAGTTTGCATGTGCCGATACAATTAAGTTATGTGCTCATTAAATGTCATTAAATGTCTCACATAGATCTTGTCTGAGAGATTCATCAAAATCATTATGTGCGTCTCCGACAGCTATGGATTTTCTGGATTGAATTATACTCGAATCTAGTTTCCAGACGAGAGCTCGCACAATATTGCCTGACATTTAACTTCGTGGGCAAATGTGGAAGAACGTACACTAGTATATTTTAGGGATAATAAAGAAAGTTGCCTGTGTAGCTGTGTTATGCTCCATGAAAAAAATCTAGGTAAAGTCGTCCGTTAGTCCATCCTTCCATCCGTCCGAATTATTGTTCGGAGCATAATTTGAAAACTAATTATGAGAATACAATTTCACACAATGACCAATGGTTATAAGAGACATTGGAGAGGGC
The DNA here is from genome assembly GCA_037043455.1 of Cyrtodaria siliqua. Lineage (NCBI taxonomy): Eukaryota > Metazoa > Mollusca > Bivalvia > Adapedonta > Hiatellidae > Cyrtodaria > Cyrtodaria siliqua. The sequence goes on along the minus strand of JAWPHD010009803.1, from coordinate 84,385 downwards.
AATAAACATAACTATATCGTTATTCAAGTTAGAGTTATTGTCCTTTGTAAGGTTATACTTGTAATTATTGTCCGTAACTTTAAAATCTACTAATATGAGTGCGATTTTACATGACACAAAATAGAAGGCAATGAATGAAGATGCAGGGCATGCCCAAGAACCACTCCACTAACGTTAGCGAGAGTAAAGGCTGAATTATCCCTTTTAGCTCACTAACATTTATTTTAATATACACTATCTTGTTTGGAATGTACGGAGCCCCGCAGGTGACATGCGGAAAATAATTTAAAGCGTTCGCACGCTCTACTACAGCGTGCGAACGATGTAGTACAGCGTGCGAACGCTCTAGCTACAGCAAGCGAACGATCTAGTAGAGCGTGCGAACGCTGTAGTATGGCTTGCGAACGCTCTAGTATCCCGCCATCAACAGACACATATTACAACAGATATACACCGTTTCAAAGATGACCTTTTGACATATTTCATTATAATTTCATGTAATCTTCATACTACTTCTTCTACTACAGCGTTCGCACGCTGTAACTGGAGCGTCCGCACGCTCTTCTACGGCGTTCGCACGCTGTAGCTAGAGCGTTTGCACGCTGTACTACAGTGTTCGCACGCTCTACTAGATCGTTCGCACGCTGTAGCTAGAGCGTTCGCACGCTGTACTTCAGCGTGCGAACGCTCTACTGGAGCATGCGAACGCTGTAGTAGAGCGTGCGAACGCTTTAAATTATTTTTTCTGCATGTCACCTGAGGGGCTCCGTGGGAATGTAAATGATGACCATTCGTATTTTACTTGCCTATGTTATTGCTTTTTAGAGTTGTGAAAATCACTCATTCATATAATAACACACGGATTAAATAAAGGTATTATTGTTGTGTTATCATTTATGTCCACGTTATCAGCCTTCATTCAGATTAATCATCAATTTCAGAGCGCATCCATCGTTATACCGACATTTTTGTTTATCGGATTACCGATAATCCCGGTGGTCCATTTTGCCACTGAGCGTTCTAAGGCGGTACCCCTGTTGTCAACTCATATATGTTTGTGATGTGCATTTTTACTGAATGTGTTTGAGATGTACTTTTTGAATCACCTTTGCGTTATAATACTTGTTGGAGTGACTGTATTCTGTGAATGCTACACTTCATGTTGGACTTAACCTTTTCTTAAATTAAATATAGCTAGTGTTAATAACACACATAACTAAAGACTTTTAGAATAATACTTTTATTCTTAGTGATGAAGAAAAACTGGGTATACATTATCATTATAAATGTGTTATAGTCAGGGCTTTACAAACGTCACAACACACACTTTCCAGTCACCAATTTAATTTTATATACTGATCCAAAATAAATCAACATAAAACGTATCTCTTATCAAAGTACAGTCCTATTTAAATTTGTACTAATTCTAACAGTTAAATGTAACAGAATTCAAATTGCCTAAACATGAGTCTAGTGGACTGGTGATTCCAAGCTTAAAAGTGCCTAAAACATAGACATGACTTCAACTCAAGACTTGCTTATAGACTGCCTCGGAACATGGAGCGGACCCATTGTATCCATGATCTCTCGCGGCAACAGCCGTGAGAATCTGTCCAGACCGCCACATGGTCCCTGACTTATTGCCGCTAATGTGGCCAACATTCAATCTCTTGTGACACCAGTATGTGGTTCAGCTTTTGATCAGACACAAATTATACTCATAAATAGCAGCCATATGGCTTATGCATGACAACAAAGTCAGCGCTACCAGTCTTTTTAATGAGCTTGTGGGACATATAATATATTCTCAGTAAACAGCACATCAGATATTAATTATATGGCTGTACTTATGTAACTGACCAACTTAAATGCATGCACGTGTCGCACAGCTTCCTTAAGCCAAGTACTGATGCCGCTACCACCATTTCGGTCAACAATATGCTTAACCAATATAATGAAACACGATGTCTATATTATGTACTTTGATAGGATGCGAGATACTATATTTTAATATATGATAAAAAAAGAATAAAAGCAATACGACTTTAACACATACACAATACATGTACCAGCCTAAAATATGGTGCATATGTACGTACATTGCTATAATTACTATTAACACAATGAATAAATCAATTCTATAATCTTGTCGGCGGGTTTTCATTGATCCGGAACAGAAAATTATTCGGTGTATGTTCTTTTTATTCATTATATAGTTTTATGCACATAACTTTGTTTCAAGAAAATATGAACCAATACTTATTTAAATTTTATGGATTATAGACTCGTGTACATGGATATAAACATATATCTTGACCAATCCAGAACCAAACGTGATGACTTTAAAATAAGCTTAGTCTTCTTATTAAAATGACGAAGTTTAACATGTTATTAAACATTATTGTCCACAAATAATACGACATTTCTTTTTAAATACTACTGCATGATTTGTCCCCTAAAGTACATCATGTCCCTTAAATAATATGAACCGAAATAGGCGGAAATGACCCTTCAGACACATTTTTTACAATTTATCTGTTTTTTGATGTTTATGAAACACGGTGATTTTCTCTCAAAAATCTCTTCATTTTATGTTAATATTTTGATTAAAATGATTTTATCTCCATTTGAAAATTAAAGATTGTACTCAACATTAATTTTGACGTTGACGTCGGCGTCTTGGACGACATCGTTGATTAAACAACAATAAAAAACATAAACAATTACCATTTTCTATAGCATCAACTATTTATATTAAGAAAACATTTTCCCTATGATATAATAATTAGGTAAAACACGGAAATAATGAGAAATTGGATTAGTAATTAATTGATAACCGGCCGACGTCATAAATTGTTACTTTATGACGTTGTCGTCTAAACGTCCGAAAGGGACGTTTTCGTGTGTTGCGGCTCGGTCATATTATAATATAGCAAAATCTACTTAAAGACCCATATACTAAAATGGTACTAATGCATACACTCATCCGTAGCTATCTTTACACGGTTAACATGTTTAACCTGAGTGTATTACTTTAAGAGAGGTAGTACACACTTTAAATACGATGGATTTAGGTATGATACCACAAATTACTCTCCCCAGTGACACACGTGTTAAACTCTCGCATACTAATTTAGTTGCAGCAACTTAAAATCAAGTGTTTGTTTTCGCTTGTGGAAAACAAAATGAAAATTAAATGAAAAACAGCAACTTGAAATCAAGTACGGATAATGCAGCAGTACATTTTTCCGCTTGGCCAATTACCAGGAAAGTTTAGGTCATAACAGCGTAAGAACAATTTTGGTTATTCAACAGTTCAAGGTTACAACTGTTTTCATTGATAGTTGCGCACATAATGCATGCATAGTTTCGAAAGTTGGAAAATGATCACCATGAATACACATAGTTTTATAGATACAATAACCAAATATAATAGCAATGGGATATTTTTTCCATATAAAACGTCCATTTTCTCTCATTTTCATCAAAAAAGAAGGATGGCTGTTGTATACTATGTACTACATTCGACCTTACATCGGAGCTTTACATGCAGTTGGTAGTTTTACACCTATACATATTCTGTTGTTCCTGAAAGCAGGATGTTTTGTTATCGTTTTCATGACATGCTCAAACATGCATACACTTTGCAAATCGAACGATCATTTATATTTATATTTATATATGGACGTCTGAATATCGAGGATAACACTCGGAAAAGTCTAAGATATATTTTACACCATCTGAATTGCCATACAAAATTGCATGTCAATATACCTTATCAAATGGGTCAATTGTTTATTAGAGTCAATAGAAATCAATCAAATATGCATTTTGTTAAAGAAAGGTAATTGAATATTAATATATTATGACACTCACGGCTAAATTGGATTTATTAGCAAATCTCTCAACATGTATGACGAACTCACTAATGCCACAAATACCCACTAAAATCACATGATAATTGTGTATTGTTATCAAGTCGAGTTTGTATACTTTTTAGTTTACCCGTTACACACTTATACTTTATATTTTACAATATTCTATTCTATGGGAACAGATTTAGTGGTGTCATACATATCAAACCTGTTTGCATTCATATTAACTTATTGAAAACATGCATTAAAAAATATGCAAACCTAAAAGTTCATTCCAAAAATCATATTTCGATCAGAAAACCTAGCCAAATACATCATTTTCAAAAAGAAAAAGTACAATCGGTAGAACAATCACGGAGACTGAACTTCTGAGCTTACTTTACAATTTTAATCGAAAATCTGTCCTTATGTACCAATCTGAGCGAGTCCGAATAATTGCCCGTATCTCTCTCTATGTACGAGACCACCAAACCCGATTGCCACCAATGTTTAAATGTTGCATATTTATGATTTGATACAAATCTAGTATGGATAATACAGCAGTGTAATTTGCATAGATATTGAGAATATTATATTATTTATTACCAAGTTTATGAGGCGAGGCTTAGAAAACGAAGAATGGCGAGGCTTTGTGGAGCCATTCTTCGTTTTCGTGCCGAGCCTAATAAACTTGATAGTAAAAGGCATTGACATTCTATTTATCACGCAGATTATCCACATTGTCTGTATAAATTACTATTATTATCTATTTCGTAGAATGTTATGCTTATCGAAGACGACGCCATGTATTTTTGTTTGGTTTATGACGTCATATAACGTTACGTAAATGACGTCAGATAACGTTACGTACAATAAACGCCGAGGGATTCCGCATTAATTTGCTTTATTAGTCTGTGCCTAATAAAGCAAAATGTATTAGGTCACCCCTTTATTAGGCAGAAAAGTGCATATATGCATGATAAAAACATATCATTCCTTTCGATAAATCAGAAAAGCTAAGAACTATTTAGATTGTTTACTAAACAGGTCAAGAGTACGGCGGTTCACAGTGATAGTTGCTCACAAAGTGTACGCATAGATTCGAAAGTTGAAAAATAATGGTACAACTGGCATTTACTTTTAGAAGTATGCTACGCTGCATTTTGACATGGTTATATTATTATGTTATCTCATCATTATCAATATGTTTTTGATTCCAAATGGCAACACGGATTTGCTAAAAATGTATGTTGTTTACATATCAAATATATTTTACAAAATATTCACTACAATAATGTGCAAACATTACCTAAACAAAGTATAAATTAAACAAGAGGCCCAACAGGGCCTGTGGACGCTCTGATGGACAAGATAAAGTTTATGTATAAGGGGCCATAACTCTTTCAAAAATCATTCAACCGGAACATGGAGATGACATACGCAACTAGGCTTGGTACTGATCATTCCTGCCAATTTTCGTTGAAATCAAACCAGACGTTCAGGAAAACTGTTCTGGACAAAGTCAGTATTTTAAAACCTTTAAGGGGTCATAACTCTTTGAACTAGGAACTGACTCTGTGATAAATATTAAGGCATCCGTTATTGTAAATACTTATTTTTAAAGGTCACCTAATAAAGGAATGAAAGAAAAACCCACTGTAGTTATGTATACACGACCCCGATGACAATCATTATTACACTTATATAATATTTATATATATAGTACCAAGATATGGGGTATTTTTCATTTTAAGACATTTACTATGGGGTGTGAAAGAATTGTGGTGCAAAAACAAAACTCCACAATTTAAATACGTATTTAATGGTCTTATAGCAATATGACGTTATATTACTCTTTAAACCTATTGAGTTCCAGTTTTGGATTTTCCACGGACAGTAGACTATATACAACGTTTTGTTTTATTTTGTACAAGTACTCTATTGCGTCTAACAAGGACACGGAATTATTGTCATTCTACTATCGGATAAGCCATGCTATGACATCATCCACATTGCAAAGATGGCCGAGCAATAGTCCGTATTGTTTAGCTGACAACATGATTTAATAATAAAAACACATATATATACATATTATTTAAAATATGTTTTCACACAATTTACACATCATATTATTGTTTACGAAACGCAAAGACCGCACACACCGACTGTGCATATTTACACATGTATTCATCGTGTAAATATATTTACAAATACACTACCCACATACCAGAGAAAACCCAGATTCTCTATAGACTAAAACATTGTCCCAGAGCTAAAACATGTACTATGTAAGAAGAGATGGATGCAACGAGATGTTTTTTCCATTTATAAAATTCGTTGGCATTCGCATAAGTAAGAATCCAAAGTATCTTTCAAACGTCGGTACCGAGCTATCGTCTGCTCAGGTTTTTCGGTGGATTCACAAATGCTCGCAAACTTTTTATTGAGGTAATCGAGATTGCGTGCAACTTCCTTGTCAAACAGCTCATCTACTTCGGTGTCAAGCCCTTCTAACGCTTTCAATAAAGCTTTGTAAATGGTGTCTTCATCCATGCGTTTAATAACCTCTTCAGACGCTTGGGTAAGTATCACGACATGTGGGGAGGAGAACGTTTTCAAAAGGGATGCTAAAAATCGAAAAGGCAATGAAAGTACAAATTCAAAAGAGAAATCATCGGTGCCAAATACACCAAGGATCCAATCTGCCCCTATTAGATTTGACGCAAACCAGTCAATTGCCATATGGTCATAGGTTTTGAGATTTTTCTGAACGACTGATACATCGGACACCTGGATATTCATAATGTCATCTAACTCTTTGAGTAGCTTTATTAGCTTCTCTGTTTCTGATGTGATGTAGCTTGCGAGAGTATTGGACACCTGTTGGGTTTCTGTTTTCATGTCTTTAGTTATTATTCCTATGAGTTTCTGGAGAACAATACTTCCTGCTTTCTTTTTGATATCTTCATTTGTTTCAAGGACCAAGCTACACGGAAACTGTTCATATTTCCATTTCTTCATTTCTTCTTTTACATTGTACATATTGATATGGCTCCGAACAGATTTCGCCAATATTCCGGCTTCTTTTCGAATTTTATCCTTTATATCTTTTTTCATTCGTTGTGTTGTTACGTTTACATCGACCGTTTTGTCGTTACAGCTTTTCCGCATCTGATCTCTTTTGCTTTTTGTAGTATTTGCAAATTGAAGATGTGTTTCAATGGTGTTGGCAATGCAACCATTCACACGTTTTAACCACCTAGAAAAAATATACAACATGGCTAATTATATTACATGTCGTAACAATGCAAGTAACATGAAACTTTGGACAGTATCATGTATTCAGTCCATAACATTATAATAGTTTTCCAAATTTACCACTGATAAGCCAGAGCATAAGAGGTGCTTTTTGATGATAAGGGTTAGAGCTGTATTTGCGTTGTATAAGACCGGAAAGTAGTGTGTCTGATCATAAATGTGTACGTATGGCTACGCACATGTTGTTGGAGTGCGTTTTGATTTTGGTTTATTATTTAAACAGACAGAAAACGCATATACAAATACCTTAATCTATAAAATACAAATGTTTTATATTGCTCATCAAAATAATCTACACACTTGAGGTATTTCCTTATTAGTTATTTAGTTTTCAATATTCCCACTCAATGTCCAATTGTATACTTTGATATTTCCCTCTTAACTTTGCACTGAGCTATTCATTCTACGATATAGAGTGGTTGACACGGCCCGAGGTTGCACGTAGATAAGGAGCTACTTTCAACTGTTAAGACTATTTCCTTTAGTTGTTTATGCGTATCTTTTTCGCAAATATCTCTTTAGCAGTGTATAATTGTATGCACAAACTTAATTACACACCATGATACATGCAACACCACAACGATTGGTTCAGCAAAGGAAAATCCGTCTATAAGTGTTCTCAATGAGGTGAAGATTTGATGAGTGTCATGTGCGTGCACGTGCACGTGCACGCATGTGCATGCAGGTTGATACACGCAATTTTAAGAAACAGTTCTATTATTTTGTCATTATTTGTGTGGTTATAAGTAAACGTTTAATATCCATAAAACCTCACTTTCGGAGTTTTTCCCTTGTTCTTAAGTATATTATTAAGTGATGTATCTCTATGTACAAGGTATGACAACTCTTGTACATATATAAATGTTCTTCGAATGGCAAAACGGCATCGTATGTGACCAATTCTAGGGTAGAGAATATAAGGTTATCATTTTCGTAATCGGCAAGATGTCCTTAAGTTACAGAAGAAAGTCCTAAAGCATCGGAGGCTAAGAAATAAATTCTTTTTCAAAACAAAATCGTTAAAAACTGGAATACTTGCTTTAAATATGATTAACATTGCACAATTAGGTTACCATAGCTGAAGTTGAAAGGTGTTTATTATATTCATGTACATACACCAGACTTTTGGAAAAGAACAAAAATAGCAAAAAAACATATACATCGCAAATATTTAGCTCATGTGATGACGAGTTGTCCATCGTCCGTCAGTCGTTAACTTTGCTTCAAACAATATTTCCTCTGAAACTGTAAGTACAAGTAAAATGTGACGAAACTTCATCGGAAACATCCTTGTATTGTTCTTTCTCAGAAAATCGTCTCGATCCGTCAACAAATATGGCCACCATTATTAAAGAATAGAAAACTCGTTAAACGACTTTAAAAGCATCATCTCATACATGTAATCCCTTCTCAGGTGTATGTAAATTGACCGTACCCGTCAATAATATGACCGCCGTTACTAAAAACAGAAAAATCGACTTCTTCTCAAGAATCAATGACTTACTTGTTTGCTTTTGTTTTCTCATAAAAGACCTAGGGTCATACGTTAAAATTAAAGTGGGTCAGATTTTCTTTTTGGAAAAATGTTTCATTGGTTATATTAATCAGTTCATTTTAATTATGTATTTCGCACAAACTGTTATAGCATCTTCGACCAATAGAGCGATACGGCTTGTTGGCATAGATATGAAAATTTAATTTACACTTTAAGCAAACAACATGTTTTTACAATGATTTTATCTAATTTAATTTATTATAAGTTGCAGAAGAACGTCTCAAAGGATCAGAGTCTATAAAATGCACTTTTTGAGGCTAAAAGTTGCAATTTTAGACGAAAATTGTTGAAACAGGAATATCTTTAGAATGTAATAAATGTAATTCTCAATTAAATAAAGGGTTTGCAGATTCTTGAAGTTGTCTATTATATCTATGTACATGGATAAACATTTGGAATGAACAAAATGTATGCAAATTGAATGATTTTGAACAAAATCAAAACAGTCTGATTTTTTTTGATTTTTTGGAATAGTTATGAAAATATAATATACACTTAAAACATGTTTGAAAATATGCAGTTTTTGGGGTCAACAGATCCAAATTAAATTAAGTATGGCTTAAAACTGGAATATGTTTAAAAATAGTTATTGTTGCATATAGTGTGTGTGTGTGTATGTGTGTGTGTGGTTGGCGGGTGGTTAAAGGTTTTAGAGGTTGTTAAAGTCGTCTTTTACTCTTATGCACAAGGACTTTTTCTTTGGAATACACAGTGTATGCATATTGGCATTTGGGAGGTAGGCTCCAATAAAAAAGCAAGCAATTCGATGATTTTATGAACACTTAACATGATTCATACTACACAAAACAATGCCCTATAGAATTTTCAGTCATCTGAAGATGTCTTGAGCTTCAGAATATAAGTAACAAAGGATAAGAAATAAAACCATAACGATAACTGAGGTTTAAAGAATATTAAAAGTATGACAATTTTCTTGGTAGTCCTCATATGTATACTTTCCCTCTCCTCTAGGGGCGGGGTATGGGGGAGTGGGCTCGACATAAACAGATAATTAAATATTTTCTTTCAGATTATGTCTTTCAGGATGCGCTAAAGCGGTATTTGCATTTATTGCTACTTTCTTTCAGAAGTCATGTCTCTCAAACTACTTCCTAATTCAGTTCCGTTCATTTCAAAGAGTTATATTATTCCCATGAACTGGGAGAAATACTTTCCAATATATTTCTATCTGTGTCTTTAAATTATCCATGTGTTAAGCAATAGCTTACAATGTTATAACATGTAACAACATGTTAACTTGTGTATACTTAAACTGGTGTATGCACAGACTGGCATTGACACAAGCTTGTGGTGTCTGTAATTCGTCACATGCTATCTATGTTCTGAAACCAAAGTCTAGCCATTATGTTTCTACTCAGTGGGGCCATTCCTTATAATAATTTTTAATTTTGCTTAGAGTGTATTAAGACCCTCTAGTGTAACCACACACTTGACTGTTAACTCCGACCATTAGGTAAACATCATTTAGGCGACATCTGCTTATTCAGCCATGTGCATATCATCAATTGTTATGTGTATCCAAATTTTCCAGAGTGAATACTCACTTTCACGGATCTGATATATTTAAATTTTATTTTTAAATCATTCTTGTACAGAATACATTATTTTCTCCTCTTCGCTACTTGGAAGTAATCGCACATATATGATACAATCATTCTAATATGCAAACCATATGATAACATGAGAGCTATACTTGCTATATCGATAAATATATGTGCTAATCGCCGCATAAATAACTTAACAGCTCTCGTAAACTTAGATGTGACACCAGATGACCAAGCACTATGCTGGCGTTTATGAATGCATCATAAAAAAACTATAGTTATTATAAACAGCAATACAAACCAAACATGTGTGATGAAGTGGAAACTATTATTCTTGTTTTCTGCGATCATTTTGTTTTCAATTAGAATAATTACATGTATGTTGGTCCAAATAAAAAAAGGCTGTTTTGTTTTAAGTGTAAATGCAATTTTCATACTTGGTAAACACATCAGCTCAGTGCTGTTTATGCATTGCTTGTCGAATGTTTCCGAAAATGTTAAGGTGTTTACATTTTGTTCATCCAAAGACTAGTTTTGGATTTTCATGTAAACAGATAAAACAGTCAGCTTAAATAAAAGTCCAACTCCCAGATTTATATTTATTTCATTTTTTTCAGCAATTTGGTATAAATTTTTATTTTTGGCCTAAATAAGCTAGTATTTACAAACCTATGTTCCGTGAAGTTGAATGTGTAGCGCAGGACATATTTAAATGACAAAAATAGTATAAAAACTTAAATTTTGTTTGTGTAAATTTATTTTACCCAAAATTATTTAAAAATCACAGATTTTCGTGTTTTTTTTGGATACATTTCCACAAAAACTATCAATATGTACATTGTGTTCAAATACAATTTGTATTTTCATGTACATGAACATAATAGACAACTTTCTGGAGCTTCATCCCTTAAATATAGTAACGATACCCAAACAATCATGTTTAAAAATATTCTTCGATTTTTGTTCAAATTTGCAACATTTTGCCTCACCAAAAACGGCTCTTCCTAGCCTCCGAGTCTTTATGACTTTCTTTCAGTTACTCAGTGCACTTGAGCGATTATGAAACTGTTGAAAATAATTTCTGTTGCATTTTGTTTAGTTGGTCCCCTACACGTTCTAAATGCCCTAGCCTATTTAATAATACAGTTGAAACGAAGTTCATATTTCACTTATGTACTCACTTTTTAGTAGGATCTAGACCGTTCTTCAAACTGTCTTCAACAATCCTGACGCATTGTGATTTTGCAATCTTTTCTTGATCGGAATCTACTCCAATGCATTGCAATTGCGGTTGCTTTGCCTGCAAACAAAAATAATAGTTAAAATCTTAACTCACTTGCAAAACAAAAAATAAAAGCGATATCTACATCGATCGCGTACTAAGCATACCATTATTTCAGACGAATTAAACGATGTCTGTCGTTATCCACAAGTAGATATATAGAGATTATTGCTTGGATCGATTATAGGGAAATCGTTCACGAGTGGTAGACGTGTGGTTTTTTTCACGAACGAGTGCACGCGAGTGAGTGAAAAAACAAAGCACGTCTACCATCAAGTGAAGGATTACCCAATAATCGATCCCAGCAGTTAAATAATCTATTTATTACATTTTAAATTACGTTTTTGCAAACAAATATTCGCTTTATTGAACGTCAACGGCCGATCTCGACGTCAGCAACGCTTTGTTGACGTCACGACTCAACGTCGCGACGTTAGTTATTTTTGTGTTCTAAGTTAGCAACGTCAGTTATTATTGTGTTCTAGGTTAGTTATTAATATTTAACAATTACGAATATTCTTGCACTGAGAAATCCCGATCTTTCACGCATAGAAATGTAATAAAATGATATAAATGTTGAAATTGTGTCCAGATGTTGTGTGAACATATTTATAATATCCTTATAATCAAGTGGGTCCATGTGTTGATATGGCTCTTATAACAAATTAAAAAGGCACTTCGTTTGTAATATATCAATTTGATAGAATCATTTGTAAAGTCGGAGCAGACAACTAATGTAACATTTAATGATACCAATTATCATAATGTGAAAGGTAGTGCTACTGCTACTATCTTGTTACGAGGAGCAGTCACAAAGTTCTAAGACTGCCTTAAAAATAAAAAAATTTACCTGATAGCTCTTTCTTCATTTTTGTTTATGCTATTTCTGTCAATTTTCATATATTTAGATCTCCCATGCGTTGTAAAGAAGTTGCTATAAATACCCTTGTTCCGTATAACGTAAGACGTTGAGTATGTTATATGTTTAATAGTCATATTTTGTGTCCGTATTTGGCAGCAAATACACTTGATTATGAACGCAAATTGTGAATTCATGAAATCAATCTTAAAACGTTCTGACTGCCCATCATACTTTGATTGATAGTTGAGTTGAACAATTAGTCAGTGATTGAATGAATGAAAACTAATTTAGGTCAACCCCGTATAGCACTGCATGATAGCTCTATAACAAAAAGAAATATAAAAAGATCGGACAGGGAAAGTAGCATTCAAGGAGGACAGTCATACACAAAACACAAAAACAAACATGCAAACAGACAAACAAGAAGGCAAAAGCAATAATAAATGCAAATGACAAAAATCACAAACACAAAAGGGTTGACAATAGGGCTACCGCCTTGGAACGGTCAGTGGCAAAGTAGGCCACTGGGGTTTTAACCGGTTCTAGGGTGCACCAAACCTCACACTTACCCTACTGTCATCCCAATAAAACAGGACAGTGTAAATAAAGAAATCCCCGCCATGATCTAATCTCTAACCAACAAGGCAGCATCAATAGGCAATATAAGTAAAACACAAATATGCTCGTGTAAATATATTACAAAAAACAATAGCATAGGAAGACACAATGAAGGTACTCAATGACTTGGCAGAAGCCAGAGCAGTAAGAGAATAAACCATTAAGGGCACGACAAGAAAGATCATGGACAAACATCAAACGCCACCGCCCAAATGGGCTTTAGGTAGGCGTCATCATAGGTTCCACAACCTGTCCGGTCATCGTACAATTAAAGAAGAAAGCATAGTGGCGAACTGTAAAAGGGTCCACCACCAAGCATACAGTACGTTGCAAAATGATAGGGTCATAACCGCTTTTGATAAACTTTTAACAAGTTTAACAGAGATAGTATGAAAGTGATCATGACCAAGAATCTTACGAAGTTTATAAATCACATCACCATATAAGTCAGGTTGTGATAGTCCTTGTCGCAGAAGAGTTCTTAAATTACTTTTATATTTGGAGATCAGGGTTACGATAATAAAATGTTGCAAAGATTTTACGAAGTTTGTGGTAACGGTAACCCTGATTGAGTAACTTTTTAGTTATACAAAAATTACGAATATTAAAGTCCTCAACTCGAGTACAAGCTCTAGAAAAACGAATAAGTTGAGACACATACACCCCATAAGAAGTTGCTCGGGGAACATCCCCATCCAAGTGGGGATAATTAACCATGTCAAAATTAAAATCATCTCTCTTGTCATAGATTTTGCTAATTATTTTACCATTTTCAATCGAGAGATCTAAATCAAGAAAAGAAGCGTTATTATCAGATATATTAGCTTTTTTAAGCTGAAGTTCTTTAGGATAAATATAATTAACCATTGTTGAAAAGAAAGGGTTGTCAATGTTCAATATGTCGTCCAGATATCGAGAGGTGTCATTAAAGGCTTCAATAACATCTGCCTGGGTATCTGGTGAAAGACTCAACATGAAATCCCTTTCATAGCAAAATATGAACAAATCTGCGACAAGTGGTGCACAGTTCGTACCCATAACCAACAATTTGTCTATAAACGGTGGTTCCATACCTGACGAAAATATTATCTAATAGGAAGATGAGTGCTTCACAAACTTCATAGCAAGTCCACATAGTATAATTGTCTAAACTACCGTTAGTAAAAAACGCTTTTATATTATTACATGCCAAAATGTAGTATTTTCTCTAGCGAATGTTTTTTGAATAAGAGAAATTAGCTTGTCTTTAATAAGGTGATGTGGTAAGGTTATATATAGTGTAGAGAAGTCATAAGTGCTTATTGATGAAACTTGACCTTTATTGAAAATTTTATCAAGAACGTCTCCTGAATTTTTTATAGACCAAAATAAATTAATCCCAGAGTTTTAATAAGTTTTATCACAATATAGTTTAACGTGATGTTCATAATTATGTGTTTACTTCTTATAAGAGAAACACCCAGGTTTCAATCAGAGGACCATTATATAATTAATAATTCATGGGAATTATTTAAAATGAAATAGTACATATTCTGCAATTATTTAAAGTACTAAGATGAAAATGGTTGGTCTATATATATTTGATTGAAGAAAATAAATATATGTGGAGTTCCTTTTATTTTGCAATAGTGAAATTACCATGATGGTGAATACATTATTTATGTAATGTCATTTATGTCGCAACGCACTTGTGTTGTAAAATGTTATGTGTGTATACATATACATGTATCATGATTTATAATTTCAATAAATATAAATAAACCGTTTCATGAATGGTGTTGCATTTCCTCTTAGACCATAGTTTACGCATTATTCACGGATCAAACATTGGTGATCACCCAGCAAATCATTCAACAGATAGAAGTTAAGCAAATGTCCCACATGGAAGGATAAATTGTAAAGATAGATAAAGTAATGCATTGTTGATTCTATTTGTTGTACACATTATAAGACGCGATCCGTTTGAGATGAGTTCTTCTACAGAATAATTCAAAGGTTGTTTTGTCAATATATATCCAGCTTTCTGGTTTGCATCTTTGGATCTGAAGGGTTTACGCTTTACAGACCGTATTGAGCCTACTAAAGGAAGTCCATTTGTGGATGTGCCTCAGTGACATTTGAGTCACAATGTTTATACTTAAAAATGCCAAGAAGATCAATAGTGTATCTGATTTTTACACAACTTAGAGGTTTTCGGTAGAAGATGAAAGGGTATACGTCGACGAGTTGTCCAATCCTGCGCAATCCTCAAAAAAGCAAGCAGGACTGGATACGTGTTGCTGAGAAAATATTAACTGTTTCATTCGTTTTGCAGTGTTTTCTGTTCATAGCATTAACTATTTTAATCCAATAATAAAAGGAAATACCGATTTATTTTAATTTGCCTTGCATGCACATTTAGACATATTTCTGTATGACGATGTATTATTTTAATGTAGGCTGTGAAAATTATTTTAACTTTTAAAGTATTTTATCACTCTGCATCAATTACAATAGGTTATATTTACATTATATACAGCTTCTAAATGTCTGGTTAATAATATTTACGACTCTAGATATATATGCCTCATAAAATAAGACTTTGCAGTGTTATTTAATACTAAACGAAATTACATGACTCAATTTGAAAGGAAATTCTTTCAAACTGTTTTTAGAAAACATTATTAAATACAGTTTATTTGTCTTGGTCCCTTATCTTTTTTGCTTTTCGTGCCTTTTAAACGTTTCGTTTCTTCATTTCTTCATAAACAGCCAAATTTTTTAGTTTTCAACACACAGGAAGTAAATTTGCCTTATGCATGCGCAAAAAGGAGAGTTTTAACACGCCGTAAAATTTAATAATTATCACACTTAAGTATCCCCCCTACTTTATACTTGTTTCAATATTGATGAAATTGATGAAATTATTGTGTAAGGTCAATGAACTATCCGTTATGTTTGAAATCTTCCTAACCAACCCAACTAAAACATATCTACTTATTTTATTTCAAAACGCTTTTACCTGCAAAATGGATTTGCTCATTTAGATCTGGGTCTTAATCATTCCTGTTATTAAGGATACCAATTGTAATCGAAGAAACATTTAAAGATGACAGTTAAACAAAACTTTATCTAAAATAAATTATTTCCTCACACACCTACCGATGTATTTTAGCCACATAAATATACGGCCTTCAAGTATATTCAAGCCACGAAACAGCCCGAACTGAGATTTGAACATGAACATTTCCCTTTTTTTTTTTTCTTATATTTTCGTAGGTATAACCACTATAATGCGATCAGTATTGATCCGTGAATATTGGAAGATTTCATTTGGAATGTAAAGAATAGGTAAAACTGCACACATGACTGAATGTTGGCATTCGTTGATAATATTAAATGTGTATACTATTTCTCTGCTGTCCATATCACGCGCTGGCGCAATGGCTAGCGATGATGTTGTTTTTTAAACCTGTAACATTGATGGTCGTGAGTACACTGTCGTTGGTTCGAAACCCATATGCGGTATACGATTTTATATTTTTCTTTATACAGTACTTATTATTAGTTAAATGATTTAAGTTATTTTCTTTTAGTCTGCTTATTTATATTTATAATTTTAATTCTTTAATATACAATTTTTATTTTCAATACTAAGTTTTATAACAATTTTATAAAGACGAATTTCAAAACTCCTTAGTTTTCACCTCCAATGGAAGTAAATTATGGACTATAACTCTAGACATGACTATAAATGAATGTCGACGATATCAGACATGATCCTTTTTAATAAATACGTGTAAACACACACACATATACATACACACACATGCGCGCACACGCACACACACGTACGCAGGCACACACACACAAACACACACACAAACACACACACAAACACACACACACACTAAACGATACTTAATAACTAGCGCACACACGGACACAAACGTATCAACCACTAAATAAGAAACGAGATAAAGTTGTTTTGAGCCGGAACCCTATTTTCAAAACTTGGATAAAACACCACGCAGTCTGACATGGTGGACTGTATACTGATACATCTGGAGGTCCATTCACATATGGAATTTTGCATTATAATAAAACGAACTAAATATATCATGTTCTCTAGAAGTCCTTATAGTTCCGTGGCTAGAACGCATGGCTATAAATTAGAATGTAGTGGGTTCTAGGTAGCTTTAACACGTTTTATGACAACTTATATTAGCAAATGTACCAACAGATGTACACATTTTTATATACAACTCACCTTCTTTACACTGAACTTCATGGCTTGTGTAGGTTTAAACTCACTCCATACTGTTGTCAATTTCTCGATATTTGTATCCCAAACACATTGCTGTACTTGATGGATGGCTCTAAGTAAAAAGCATATCCATATTGCAATAGTAATATGTAGTAAAACTAGCAATGCATTTAGACAAACTAAAGAACATGTTGATTTGATAATTTTTCAGACATGTATTTCATTTCCCAATAAAATTAAATTGTAAGTCGAACAGGAAATGTAGCATTCAAGGACCAAGTAAACTAAAACACGCATAGGAACAAAATAGTATTACGAAGATGAAAAGAAGGTAAGGTATGACATCACAAACATAAAATAATAGACATTATGGCTACCGCCTCGGAACGATCAATGGCAAAAAAGGAAGCTGGGGAGCAAAACCAGGTTCTAGGGTGCACCAAACCTCAATTTTACCCCATTGTCATCCCAGTAAAACGCGACAGTGTAAATAAAGATATCCCCGTCAGGACGACATCATAGGGTCATAACCACTTTTGATAAAACTTTTAACAAACTTAAAGATTGTATGAACGTGATTATGACCAAGGCTCTTACGTACAAAGTTTGTAAATCACATTACCATAGAAGTCAATTTATGATAGGCATTGTAGAAGAATTCTTAAATTAACGGTAGCCCTGATGGAGTAGCTTCTTAGTATATATACAAGTATTGCGAATATTAAAATCCTCAACTCGACTAGAAGCTCTAGAAATACGAATACGTTTAGAAACATAGACCTCATAAGAAAAAGCTCAGGCAACAATCCAATATATGTGGGGTTAATTAAAAATATCGAAATTTAAATCATTTCTCTTGTCATAGATTTTAATAAGTAATTCTCCATTTTTTATAGAGAAAGATACTGTTACATATATTAATCAAACAAAAAGCGACAGTATCAGAAATGCTAGCATATAGATAAGAAATGTTTTAAACTTTCTTTTATTTGTGTTTTGTTGCTACGTAGGGATTCAATTTTCAGTTTTTATTGATCGAACAATTGTATCAGGTATATTACCATACACTACACCATACGACATGTTATCAATGCACTAGGCCTAATACAAAATGGGTGAACCAAATGCAGGTAAATGGTTGAAAAACGTTAGATTTCATACGGCATACCTTAGTTTTCATCTTATGATATGATATTTCAGAGACCAAATTGGTGTTTAATTTTAAAGCTGAAATATGCTTAGGATAGACGGTTCTAGCTATGTACCAAATCTTAAAATATGTTGTTCATAGGAAATAGGAAAAAATATGAAGAAAGTGTTGGAAATGTCCATAAAATGTTGTTTTAGTTGCCCAAAACATGAATTTGTATGTTTATCACTTTTGAATAACCGTAGGTTGGGTGACAGAAAACAAGAATATGTGTAAAAGCTATTCGGTTTTGATATTGCGAGTATAAGCGTTGATTTGATTATTAACCAATCAATTTGCAGATATATTTCATTTGTTCTATTTGTTCCAGGGAGATAAGTAGTTCCCATCGGTAACTGTTGGATTACAGTATAAGTAATAACACAGTAATAGTTATCTTTACACGTCAGACTGTTTTAGACTAAGTGGTGTCAAACGTGACGTCATCCGCCGAATAAAGCGAAAACATATCGCTTATAAAATACATTAACTTATTTAAAATGTAATAACTAGATTATTTAACTGCTGGGTTAGATTATACGGAAAACATAGAGTCGATGTTAATTGTGTTATAACGACGGGATAATTCTTCGCACATTCAGATCGCTCATGAAACATTGTCAGGAGGACAACAGCCGAACTTTTCCACACCTGTGACGTCAATAGCGGGAAACAGTCAGAAATGACTAAAAAACATTTATATAGAGAGTTAGGTAATAATAAAAATTGTTTAGCGGTTAACAGTAAAAATTGGTTCCCGCTAAGGGTATGGGCAATTTATACAGGAGTGTAAACGTGCGGTATAATAATAATGTAATATCCAGTTTTCAGTGTACCCTGTGTCTGTACTTTCATCGTCTTCGGTACTTTCAATTTGATCCCACTTGTTGAATATAAACAAGACTCGTTCTGGTGCCATTGCTTCGAGTTTGTGCCTGTTGCAGTATTCTTGCTGAGCTCGTATTATTCTTTTTATCTGCAGACACATTTAAAATAAGTAAGTAAGTACATGTAAGTCAGTAAGTAAGTAAATAAGTAAGTAAATAAATACATATACATGTACTAAACTATCACTGAAGGTAATGAATACACCCGCTTAAATTCTCAATCAAACAAAGGGTCATAATTCTGTTATAAATTAGGCAATCAACAATGTGTGATGTAGATGGACATAAGGTTATCAGTTGTTATGTGTATATGAAGTACGGGAACAACCCATTCAAAAGTGTTTGAGGAATTCAAGAAATTAAAATGCGTTATGCAGCGGGATGCGACGGCGACAAACATGTGTTACGCGACACGACGAGACGTTACGGACAACGGGATTCCTCTATAGCACGCACTTCACTTTGTGAAAGCAGTGGTATAAAAACAAGTATATATAATAAATACGTAACGGTAACTATACTAATGATAGCAATTTATTTTGACAATTCTCGCTGGCGAAGACAATTCTGAATTTGTATTATTCGTTTTATTTAAAACACATTTAAAATCAATCGATCGACCGACCGACCGACCGACCGACAGACATATAAATAAAAAATAAATAAATGAATAAATACATATACTAAACTATCATTGAAGGTATTGAATACACCCGCTTAAATTCTCAATCAAACAAAGTGTAATAAATTAGGCAATCAACAATGGGGGATATAGAGTGATATGAGGTCATCAGTAGATATGTTTACATGATGTTTGGGAACAACCCATTCAAACGTGTTTGAGGTATTAAAGTAATTAAAATGTGTTACGCGACGGCGACAAACATATGTTATGCGACGCAACTCGACGCGAGGGGACGTTACGGACAACGTGATTCCTATATAGCACGAACTTCACTTTGTGAAAGCAGAGGTATAAAAAACATGTATATATGATAAATACGTAACGGTAACTATGCTAATTATAGCAATTTATTTTGACAATTCTCGCAAAAGCTTCTGAATTTGTCCAGTGGTATCGCTTTTTCCTGTATTGGATGATAACCGACAAGAGCGTCATGAACCACAAAGTATATATGGGGGGAGCTTGGAGAGATACCAAATGACTGGAGGATAGCAAACGTCACGGCAATCTTTAAGAAGGGAGAAAAGTACAAGGCCAGCAATTACCGTCCAGTATCCCTTACAAGCATTTGCTGCAAGATACAGGAACATATCATAACTAGTAACGTCCTCAAGCACCTTGATGCCCACCACATACTCACGGACTGCCAGCATGGATTCCGAGCCAGAAGGAGCTGCGAAACACAGCTACTAACACTAGTTCATGAACTAGTCACAGCCCTCAACAACGGAGTCCAACATGACTTGATCATCCTGGACTTTTCCAAGGCATTTGACAGAGTCCCTCATGAACGTTTGCTGAGGAAACTAGCCCACTATGGAATAAGAGGCAGCACACTGATGTGGATCAAGGCATTTCTATCGAAAAGAGAGCAACAGGTCCTAGTAGATGGCGCCACTTCAGACAGTGTGCCAGTTATTAGCGGAGTACCTCAAGGCACGGTATTAGGCCCAATGTTGTTCCTCATTTTTATAAATGACCTTCCAGACAGCGTACATTCAAGAGTTCGCCTCTTTGCTGACGACTGTATCTTGTACAGACCAATCAGAACAAGACAAGACAGTGTTGACCTCCAAGATGACCTAGATCGACTCGCCGAATGGGAAAGTATATGGGGCATGGATTTCCACCCAGACAAATGCAGCACCCTCAGAGTCTCTAGATCAAGATCACCGGTAGCCTCTAACTACACACTGAAGGGTCACGTCCTAGAGACCACGGATTCGGCAAAGTACCTCGGGGTGGAGCTACAAAAAGACATGAATTGGAGCCTCCATATCGACAAAACAGTCAAGAAGGCGAACAGTACACTAGGATTCTTGAGAAGGAACCTGAGGATTTCCAACGAACAAACAAAGTCCTCGGCATACTTCTCACTAGTAAGACCCACCCTAGAGTACTGTTCTACTATTTGGAGCCCTCACACCCAAGAGCACATCAAGAAGGTAGAGATGGTTCAGCGTCGGGCAGCACGGTATATCACTAACCGCTACAGGAACACTAGCAGTGTCACATCTATGTTGGAGCACCTAGAATGGGAGACTCTGGAGTCGAGGCGTACTAAGAGCCAACTCACCATGCTCTTTAAGATTATTCACGGGCGAGTGGACATACCAGCATCCGAGTTCCTGACACCTGCATCATCTCGCACCAGGTCCAATCACTCTTTGAAATTTAGACAGTTATCTTCTTCCAGCGACTATCTCAAATTTAGTTTTTTCCCAATAACAGTTTGTCGTTGGAATAGTCTACCAGCCACTGTGGCTGAGGCTCCTGATTTGGTATCTTACAAACAGGAGCTTTCCAAACTTTCATTCTAAACCCTGTCCCAGTTGATTGTTTGTTAGGTTCTAGTGATTCTCAGTGCTATGCTGGTTGGGTGAATTCCCAGGGGCCGCTACGGTAGCCAGACAGGATTGATGATGAAGGCCTATCACGCAATTAGCGACTAAGAATATCTTCCTTCTACCTTTCCTATCCATTTTTAGTCATTTTTTCTTCTCACTTTAATTCATTGTTAAGTATATTTGATATTAATTAATGCGCAACCAACCCGCGTTGTAATCGTCAATTGTGACGGAAACGTGTACCATACAGATACAGATATATAAGTCGTATAAACAATACGAACTGAGAATAACTAGTTTGCTCTTCAGCTTCTCTTGCTTGCTATTCAGCACAGCACCGACATTTGAACATTATAATATACTTCACCTAAGCTTTGCGAAACAAAGCCCCAAATCTTTAATGTTTACATTTGTCACCACGTTCTTTAACTGCGGATTTTCTCTGAGTATATTTTAAGCTAAATTTGTAAACACATTAAAAAACGAGCAAAACTCATGTGAACCTCCACAACATCACCGCACACAACTATATATAATGTCTGCGTGTGCAAAACATATTTGCAATATATAAAAGTTATACATTTTTATTCCAGTATAAGTATATCTTTCGGTTTCCGGTTAGGTGTCAAATATGATTGAAGTTTTTATTTTGCAATACAACAAAGCCCTCACATTATTTATACATCCAATTTACTTTACAATTCTTTAATACTTATTTCAGCTAAGAAACTAACCCTATCTTCCTGTATCCCTCCAGCATTTCCAGCGTTAATGATGTAAAGAAACGCAACCGCTTTGTTAAGATACTGACATAACGTGTTATTTATAGCCTCTGATTGACCATAACCTGGTGTATCAACAATCGTTACATCTTCCTAGAATAGGAATTAAAACATCAACAATTGAAGCATAAGTGATTAAAATAAATTGTATTTTCATCGTTGGGGATCTGTTCGGTGTGATTTCGTTACATGTATTATAAACTCTAGGCTAGTTATGTCATGATGCCATGTTGGTGTATTTTGTAAATAAGGAAATGAATTGGATAGGTAAAACGTGTATTATATAATACTATTATTTGAAATGTTTGTTTTGTACATATTAGTTCAGCATTTGAACGTTGTTAGAGTTGACATCTCCGACTGACTGTGCTGAGGAAGGGCATGAACGATAACTCTATGTCAAGGGAAGGGACTATGTACATATATATTTAATCAACATTCTTAAAAGTAGAAAGACTTTGGTAATCAATTACTTTAGGGAGTTTAAGACGATTCCCTTAATCTTATCATCGCAAAGCCTGAAACACACCCTTAGCTGAGGTCTAAATGGCAAAGTTGTGTCCAATATCTACAGAGGTCGCTTATTATTAAAACTGGTACAGAAAACCATAAGGTAGAATGTGTATTTTATCAATAGAAAACATAGCTATCTTACTGATTCTGCCACTCAATATTTGGATTGTGTTTATTCACAAGCATTGCCTTGATTTTAATGTCGACAACATATTTCAGTACATTTTTTATCTTAAGAATGTGTAAAGACAATGTTAATGAAATTAATAAAGATCTGAAACGATACCTTTAAAAGCTCGTTTTCAAAAGGCCAGTCTACTTCGACCTCCGAATAATCCACTTCTTCAGTCGTATTTGCACCTGCACACTTGGAGGTAACCATGTCTTTCAAAGCGTTTTTTACAAAAGCAGCTGCTTCCTTTTGGTTCATGTTTGGGTTGACTGGCAATCTCTGTTCACCTCCTTTTGGTCTGACAGCTAGCTTTTCGGATTTCTGAATCTTAATTAGTCCAGCCGTAGCATGTTGGTGCTCAGTAGGCAGCAAAGGTACACCAAGCATACGATTTAAAAACGAACTTTTACCGGCACTAGTTTCACCTGAAAGTTGCAGTAGAGAATGCTTATTATATTATATCAATTACTAAATATTTGTATGATAGCGTTGACAACAAACATTAGATGAACACTATGTTTCATTTCTTGTTTTTAAGTAAGCAGTTAGCAAAATTGTAATTATATCTGAAGAAGATTGGCCCGCATGCGTCGTGCAGCTAACAACAGATTCTGCATTACATTTGCTGAAAATTCTTCAAAACTTTGTTTCTATTGGTAATATTATTCTTATTCCATGATATACTAAAGTTCTATTCAAAACCATAAATTATTCCCGTTGTTTATCCTTATTGTATATGCGATAGGCGGCCATTTTTGAAAATCTATTGTCCATGATGTTTGAAATGAATACGTCGTTCACCAACATGATTTTGACAGGTAGTAAAAACTCTCAGTTGTTGTTTTTGTTTGCTTTTGTATATGTCATGTCATCTATTTGTGACCCTGCTCTTGCTCCATGCGGCCTGTATGGACTTGAAGTAGACGAACTGGGATACTGTGCGAGAAATGCATGCTGTGGTATCACCCGGATTGCCAGGACATGGGAGACGAGAATTAAACATTCCATTGTATCAACGTAAACTTCTCGTGTGACTGTTTGACCTGTGGCTTGCCAAATCATACAGTCTCGGTGATAGATAGTTACCCCTTTGTCATCGTTTGAATCTTCAAATAGTTCCACCCCAAATTTCCTCAAGAAGTCGGTCACCTGCTATGTTAAATGCTGCTAACACTCCTTACCAAACACCGTAACAATTAACTTAAACATGCAGTTATTTAAGTATTGAATATAACTCAAAGATTAATAAACAATAAGAATAATAAAGACGAACTCCATGTCCTACTTGACCAAGTTAAGCCTGATATAGTTGTAGGTACATAAACTTGACTTAACTCAGACATACCCATCTTAAATTAGCCCTGATTAATTTGAGTTGTTCAGAAGTGACAGAGGTTTAAGAGGAGGGGGTGTCTTCATCTTAGTAAGTGAGAGGTATATTAACCATAAAGGGCAACAGATATAAACAAAGTTCGAAATGCTTTGGGTTACACTTGAAATGGCGGGATCTAGCCATTGCATGTGACAGATACTACCGACTCCATGAGTGAGATGCTGTAAGCAACGAGGAACTTAAAAATCACTAGAACAGATAAATCCACCAGATGACCATAAATAGATACTGGGTGATTTTAATTATCCAAAGTTTACTTAAATCATACAGCATGATTGTAGGTACATAAACTTATATGAGGATTTTACAGACATACTAGATTATCTTAATCTCATGCAAATGATGACTGAACCCACAATACTCGAAAATACCATGGATCTATTCTTAACAAACAACCCAACCACTGTAAGAACATAAATACTGAAAAGGAGATCCCTTGGAAGCAACAAACACAAACAAGAGATAAAAGTAGAGACTCGGTTTTATTGAGTCTTTTCATGAGAGGTAATGTAAAGTGCAACATCTCTCACGCCTCCTAGCACCGGCTTAAGCGATATTCTACTTTAAACCCACAAAGTTGAGATACGACTATGAATCTCGGACCATGACATTGTTTATGCAGCAGTAAACATTAAATCCCAGATAAATAGACAAAAGCAGAGGAATGGCTTATCAGACCATATGATGGAGTTCTAGAAATCCTTTATGATAAACCATGATTCAAAATCAATAAAGGTCTCACTACACACTTAGCTCCCTTGCATGTGACTGTAGGATGTTTCTTACACCATAAAAAGTAGGGATGTGTTCTTCGGTTTAAGATATTTGAATAATTGCCCATGGATATTTTCTTTTCTTGTTGCAGGTGAGAAAACAATAGTGTGAGATTGGATGAACAGCAATTAGACGACACTGAAAGCAAAATGTGACACATTTGTGGGTGCTCAAAATGCGTATGAATTTAGGTGCAAACTGTTTAGTGAAAGCCGAAAAGAGTACATTGACTGCCACCACTCACATTAAAAAAAGAACAAAGTGGGCTATGTACCCGATTTTGTGGATTTTTATGAGCAGCAGTAACTGTATTTTCCCCAAAAAAATACTTTTAGACTGTAAATGCTTGATTCAGAATGGAAAACTGGACTTTACTGTCTATGGCCAACACAGTAAAATCGAAGTGTGTTGTGAGACCTAAAGAAACTATGATTATACTTCTAAAAAACTACAAAAAAGGAATAGACAAAAACGTACCAAACAGAACAGTAAGTAGTAAACCATCGCTCAATCGGATGAAACAAGAAATTAAGAGGTTAATCAGGAAAAACGACAGCCTCTTCCAGAAGCACAAAGTGAGTAGAAAGTCAAAGTACATGGAAGACTTTATAGACATGAGGCACCTGCTCAAGCATAAACTGAAACTGGCACATGCTACATGTAAGTATATCAGTGAAATTCTGAGAATATGTGAAACAGAATCAAATGAACCAGGAAATCCTTCCACTTACTCAACAAAAAAGCTGTACTCCTTCTTAAACAATGTCAAACAGGACTCAAAGGGAATAGCTCCACTCAAAAAAGAAGGTAAATGTGTATCTTGAATTCAAGAAAGGCGAAAAAGGACTAGCATCTAACTACAGGCCAATTTCGTTGACATGTATGCTATGTACGGCATTACAGCATATTATTACTGCAAACCTTGTTTTATTTCTAGACCAAAATAACATTCTCTATGATTTGCAGCATGGATTCAGCTCTAAGCGGTCATGTGAAACATAGTTGGTAATGCGTGTCGAGGAACTGTCAAGAAATGCCATTAACGGTCAACAGACAGACCTTGTCTTAATATACCTTAGTAAAGCATTCGACAAGGTAAGTCATTAAAGGCTTTTATTTAAGCTCCACCGTTACGGCATCATAGGTCATATTCTCCAATGGATAAAAACGTTTTGTCAAACAGGACACACACGGTTGTCCTAGAAAACGACAAGTCCTCAGAAGTCCCTGTTACTTATGGAGTACCACAAGGATCAGTCTAAGATCCATACTATTCCTTGCATACATCAACGACTAGCCAGAGAACTTCCAATCCAAGGTGAGGCTATTTGCTGATGATACAACACTCTATTTAGCAGTGATAAACCTCTACATGCCGAAATCCTACCGAACGACATTAACCGTATGGAACAGTTGTAAACTGATTGGACATGGAGTTTAATCCAGGTAAGTGTACCACTTTACAAAACACAAGCGCAAGAAACCCTATATCATCTTAGTATACCCTCCACGGCCAGATCTTGGAAACGGTAAGTAGTTCAAGAAATCTTGGAATTGACATCAGCAGCAACCTCACCTAAAATGAGCATATCCATAGAACTACATCCACGGCAAATAGGACTTTAGTCTTGTTTTAAGCGATACATAAGATCACCAAACACTTGTATACGGGAAATAGCCTATAAGACCCTCGAGCGCCACTGACTTAAATATTCCTACCCTGTATGGAGTCCACATACCAAGACAAATATAAACAAGTTAGAGATGGTATAGCGCAGAGCAGCTCGCTGTACGCTGAATAACAACTCTTACTATCGTTAGGTCGTTAAAAAACCTACGTATTGACTCCCGCTCATGTCTCTTTTAAAACAGTATATATGGACTTGTTGCCATAGAAATGCTACCATATGTCACACAATACACTAGACTATCACAACAGTCCCATCCCCTGGCTTATAGACAGATTCACTCTTCTGCTGACTACTATAAGTATTCATTTTTCCCGCTCTCCATTGTACAGTGGAACAGATTGCCAGGAGACATAGCATCGCTGCCAAATCCGGATTCATTCAAAATAGCCGTTTGCACAATCTCGTACACCATGCCTTAAATACGAAACACTGTTTTTCTCTTTTTAGAAACAAACTTCTTTCTTGATCAGACTTTATGTTGCCTGCTTTTTTAATTTAGTATGTTGAATGTTACCTATGATACGCAGGCTTCCTAACCTCTGATCCCAACTAAATTCCATTTTGTTTATTCGCCCATTGTTTTCTCGTTTAGGGCAATGCGTTTTGCTAGAAACTAGGGCCTTATGCCTCTGGCCATGGAATGGTGTGAAAAACCTGTTTGAAGGTTCCATGTTCACCCTCATATGCATACCATCTTCGGGATGGCTCACATTTCTGTACTATTGACTTTTTAAATATTGAGCTCTGCTCAACTCGGAGCTAGAGGGCGTTAACGGTAGCAAGCACCTTTCACTACCGTTCATGAACAATCTCAATCAAACCGAGACTGCAATATTTTTTTGTATTTATCGCGCACCTGCACATACTCTTAGAAAGAGTGTGTTGCAACAAATATATATAGATAGATCTGTTTGTAAATATTATGAACTAAGCCAGAACCCAGCATTTCGATATTGGAAACCTGGTGGTAAATTATAATATCATTTTTATAAAAATGAGAACTATTTTAGTAGATTATGATTCGCCAAGACATCAGTCTGGAAGAGGTAGCCTTTCAGTTTCAGTCGAACAGTATTAGGGTATAATTTTAGCGCTGTCATCTATTTTTGAATGTTCATTTTTGCATATCAAGTTTGTTTGAATAACTGTTGAGATACATTTAACAGATACAAATAAGCGTAAATTTCGTTGTAATTAAATAAAGAATAACACGTTCCTTGCACTGAAGTTGGCTTAAAATCACATCCATTTTACGAGAATTTAAGCAATAGTATAATATGAGTTGGTGATTAGT
The DNA here is from genome assembly GCA_037043455.1 of Cyrtodaria siliqua. Classification (NCBI taxonomy): domain Eukaryota; kingdom Metazoa; phylum Mollusca; class Bivalvia; order Adapedonta; family Hiatellidae; genus Cyrtodaria; species Cyrtodaria siliqua. Next base: position 55,858 of record JAWPHD010009803.1, on the reverse strand, counting down.
ATGATATTTTAATGACAATTTGTACAATGCAACGTTCCTCCCTTTGTTTGCCTTCCTTTTCAAGGCTTGTATTTCTCATTTAGTCTTTCTACAGAATATTTGTCTCATCATTCCAGTGGTCAAATGTCGTCTGCTAAAATCCGCTTTTATTCCCGATATAGACCAGTGGTCGATTCACAAAGTACGAGGGATGATAAAAAAAAATACGTAGACTTTTCTTATAACTTTTGATCGGTGTATTCAATTTATTTGAATTTTAAATATAAAGTATTTAAATATATTTGGCGTATGTGTATACAATTTCATCGCACCATATTCAGCCGTTCAAAAGTAATAGACGATCAAAAACAGTCATCTCAGCAATCGCGGAGCAGTCCGTCGGACGTCGGAGAGTGTCGTCAACGTTTACAACATCGAAAATGTTCAAGATTTCTCGAAGTATCGCCCCTCTGCCTCCACACACAGGCGGTGCCGATGGACCCATCGATCAAATACGTTCCTATACCATTCTTCGTTGTACTCTTGGAGTATCATCTGAGTCGCCGATCGTAGCTCTACCAGTGATGTAAAACGGCTTCCCTTCAATTGTGATTTTACCTGTAAGTTTCATAGTATTAAAAAACCTAGTTATGTTATCATATAGACTTCTTATAGTATTAGGGTAAATTTCAATACATTATTTATCAAATATAACCATGTTTCATCCGTAGTAATGATACGGTCTAAAAATGCATCATCTTCACGGCTGTATCTTCTAAGGAATTTCTCTGAGTCTTCGACCCGGCGCTCTCTTTGATTATCCATCAATAGGCGGGGCACCAAACGGGCGCATACTCTTGACAAATTCAGATGGTCTTTGATAATAGTCCACACTAATCCATAGCTGACACCTACTTCATCTGAAAGCTCCCTGATTGTCACGCGTCTGTCTTGATTGACGAATTCTTGAACTGACGTCACTAACGCCGGCGCGATAATTGGTGGTCGACCTCTTCCATTGTCATCTAAAATCGATTCCCGTCCATTTCTAATACGTTTGTGCCACTTGAAAACCAGCGACCGGCTTGGATTTGTCTTCATGTTCGCCTTTTTCATATTTTTCATTGTCTGCGTTGGGGTCATACCTAGATTTACGCAAAACTTGATCACTGCGCGTCCGTAGTTGCAGCTGACGTCATAAATACGTCGTTGTTTTTTAGTTACTGTTGTTAAACAACTGCACCGTACGCTAAATCTGACAAATTTTGGCAGCATTTTGCGCACGTGTAATGAAAAAATAAAAGAAAGCCTGGAATGGACCTTACGTGAAAATGGCGTCATTTAGACCGTGCTCCGCGTTTCCAAAATAGGAGTATTTGAAACGACCATAAATTGCTTATTTGTAAACGTCAAGATGAAATAGTAACAGAAATTGTCAACATTAAATCAAGCTACTAGTAGGAAAAAATTCAAATGCGCTATTCTAAACCGTTAAAAAGTTATAAGAAATGTCCACGCATTTTTTTTATCATCCTTCGTACATGAAACCCCTCATACAGTTCCGCCTTATCTCATTATCTTTTAGTGAATTTAGGTTGTGCCTATGATGTATATATGAACCCACACGTACATGTATACTGTAATCACTTGGTAGAACATGCATAATAACCGTTTGTTTGTTCAGTACAAGCGTGCATTGTGTAGTTTTAAGCTTGTTCGATGTTTGGGTTCCAATGGCGACAGCAACTAATGCTTGAGGCAGACTTTTAGCATATACTTGCCATTATACTCTTGACTAAGTGTCAGTGCAGTAGATTGTAAAGATTCAGTCATGTGTTCCTGTTTATGTTGTATAGGTCTATCCAAGCCTTATTCAATTCACTCGTTACTTTTTTTTCAAACAAATTATGTAAACAAATCGATCCATTGTGAATTATTACAGGATATACAATCGTAATAAACTCTATGGTTCAACCATAAAACTGCACAGCTCTTGATTTCCTAACTCATGCGTTAATTAACATTATTTCCCTGACTCCGAGAGCATTTCTCCATCTACTCAATTTCTCCCTCGTTTCCTTATTAACAGGCAGTGATGAGGACACCTCGAATTGTCTGCACATTTATCCTCTTTTCCCTTGTATAATGTCCCGTTGATTGCTGAAACTCAAGTCAGTCATATCCTAGGAATTATGACATAAGCAGTATTCAAAATAGCCTCCGTTCAGTCCAAGGCCAGGGTCATGTCGCCATTTTCAAACACGAATTCGTGACCGTAAATCAACATTTTGAACTTCTCGTCAATATCCAATACTGTTCCATTATTATTCATTTAATCATTGTCAATCGGTATTCCAGAGCTTGAAACAACATTTGGTCCGTGTCTACATTTATCTTTTATTAAGCGATTGCTTAATTAGTTGAATCTAACGTTACGTATGCACTGAATAAATGTTATTGTTTTAAATAAGAGTTATGAAAAGAAAATACAGTACACATTATTTATTTGTTTATTTATATAGTGTATTGCCTGCGACAATGTTTTATATGTTTCTGCCAGGTGATTTACTACTATCGCGTATAAATACTTTTTACGATTTGCCTTAAAAAAAATCGTAGTAAATTAGCCACGCCTCTGTATTGATACTCGAATATCCGCGGCGGTTGGAATTACAGTCAGAATTATAAAACTGATACAAAATAAATTTAAAACTGTAATACATAGGATACAAAAATTGTAATAAACAAATTGTTTAATTGCTGCATTCGATTATTATGAAATCCTTAGCGTCGGTTTAAGCGGTATTCTACTCGAAGCCAGCTATATCCGTTTCGATGATCCCAAAGCACCAGTATACATAAAGCTACGGTTTACGTTAGTATATCATTACACTAAGACAAACTTTTATCAGCAAGGTTTTAAGTGATATGCAGTTGGAAAGGTATCTAGTTTTATAGATATTTTTTTATTGATAATTTCAGGACAAATGAATGTGAACACTATTTTAAATGAAAAATAATATTAACATTGAAATTTGCAAAATAACGCATTCAATAAATACTGATCAAGTCAAACGCAAACAGAATGACAGGTGATTAAGCTGAAATGTTGATTCAAGGAATTGTCCCAAGAAACACTCTAGTGGGTCAAGTTTGACTGCAATAGTTCCAGCAGAATGTCAGAAGGGTCTAGAACATACATACGTATATATTGTGTGAATACCGAATATGCGTTACTATGAAAAGTTTTAACTACTGACGATACAATTCCACAAACATAGCACTTCCTATGTTGCTAGCTTTTGATACGCAAGCGATCACAAATAACGTATAACACAGCGATTCAAAAATGTCTACATATGCTATGGAGGTGACACAAAACGAATCGACTTACATGTTATGAATATCTTTAAGTATAATATATTCTCACCAACTACTACAATTGGCCGCTTTTCTGTCAAACGCTCTTTGTGTAACTGAATATCTTCCTTAATTATGGGAAATATCGCAATGAATTCCTCCCAAAAATCCGGTTCCTGTTGTAATCGTGGGAGTGCTGCCTCTAGCCTTGTGATTTGACTAATGATATCTAATCTGTGAAGTAAAATAAAAAGGACCATTCAAGGTAATGCACCATCCTTTGGACTTTGCCTTTATATTTCTTTTTACACATTAACACTGTCTTTATCTAAACTCTAGATAAGGGTTCTTTGTGCACAAGTTGATGTTGATAGACATAGGTACTATTTGATATTATGAAGAAATGTGTGAGCGTACATCATAGAAAGGACGATAGTACTCCTGTTTAATTTTAAACTGTGAAAGTAGATAATGTTACTTCCCACGGAAAAATTTCCAAATGGATTCACTATGAAAGATATTGCAATAGGGAGTAACGTTTGTATAAAATGATCTTGTAATTTAAGAATCAATGGTTGTCAAAAAAGTGAACATTAATGGCACAATCAGAAGGACACATTCAATGGGATGCATATCAAACGACCTCATCACTGAAAGGAAAACTTGACGGAGCTTGAATAAAGTAGTTCATACATACATAGATGAGTACAGAGTGTAATCATAAATTATGTTGCGTACCTTATTCCGGTAAGAAGTTGTGGCCTGCTCATCTGCTGTACATATTTAACACTTGTCTGATGTTGGTAATCAGTCTGCATATGAATAAAAAATAAGTATAAAAGTGGAACAGGAAATTCAGCTTTCACAGAACACAGTAAACACGCAAAACGACAAACATGAATGGCAATGTTAATATGGAATAAAGGCATATGACGTCACACACACAAAAAGGGTTTGAAAATAGGGTTACCGCCTTGGAACGGTCATTGGCCAAAAAGACCGCTGGGGGTTTAAACCAGGTTTTAGGGTGCACCAATCCTCACACTTACCCTACTGTCATCCCAATAAAATGGGATAGTGTATATAAAGAAATCCCCGCCTTGAATTATTCTCTAACCAACGAGGAAGCGTAATTAGGCAATATAAGTAAAACACAAAGATGCTCGTGTATATATAAATACAAAAACCAATAGCCAAGAAAGCCGCAAAGAAGGTACTCAATGACTTGACAGAAGCCACAACAACAAGAGAATAAACCATTGAGGGCACGACAAGACAAGACTGCAGTCAAACATCAAACTGCACCGTCCTTTTGGGCTTTAGGTAGACGTCATCATAGGGTCCACCGCCTATCCGGTCATCTCACAATTAAAGAGGAAAGCATAGTGTCGAACTTTAAATGGGTCGACCACTAAGCATGCAGTGCGTTGCAAAATGATAGGGTCATAACTTCTTTTGATAACATTTGATAATGACCCAGAATCTTACGAAGTTTGTAAATCACGTCACCTGTGATAGTCCCTGTCGCAGAAGAGTTCTTAAATTACTTTTATATTTGGAAAGAGGATCAGAGTTACGATAATACAATTGTGCAAAGGTGTTACGAAGTGTACGGTAACGGTAGCCCTGATGGAGTAGCTTTTTAGTTATTATATTAAAGTCCTCAACTCGAGTACAAGCTCTAGAAAAACGAATAAGTTGAGACGCATAGACCCCATAAGAAGTTGCTCGGGGAACATGCACATCTAAATGGGAGATAATTAACAATATTAAAAACTAAAATCATCTCTCTTGTTTTATATTTTGCTAATTATTTCACCATTTTCAATAGAGAGATGTAAATCGAGAAAAGAATCGTCAGTATCAGAAATATTAGCGTTGTTAAATTGAAGTTCTTTAGGATATATTATTAACCAACGTAGAAAAGAACGGGTTGTCAATGTTCAATATGTCATCCAGATAATGGGAGGTGCCATTTAAAGGCTTAAATAAGATCTGCCTGGGTATCTGGTCAAAGACTCATCATGAAATCTCTTTCATAGCAATATATAAACAAATCTGCGATAGCGATAGGAACAATTTGTCTATCAACGGTAGTTTCATACCTGGCGAAAATGTTATCTAATAGAAAAATAAGTATTCACAAACTTCATGGCATGTCCACATAGTGTAATGCAAGTCCAAAGTGCTGTAAGTAAAAATTGCTTTAATATTGTTACAGCCCAAAAATGAGGTATTTTCCCTAGCACAAGTTTTTTGAATGAGAGCAATAAGCTAGTCTTTGATTAAAACAATGAGATTGTTCGGTTTGTTTACAGTTTTTTCAAACGCGTTATTTTTAAATCGATTTATAGTGTAATGACATATACTCGATATAAAGATTTACCTGTCTATCTAATTATAGGATAAAATCAGACATTTGGAATTTTAATCAGATTTGAAATTGTCATTCATAATTCGATGAACGTAACTTTTTGTCGATATTTTACATTGCATGTAAAACATGGCACAGGTCAAGATGCACAGTACAACTTGATGTAAATACCATCAGTAATTTCTCATGTACATGTATACATACTGAAAAGGGTACCCTTGGGATGAATAACAACAACACAAACAAAAAAGAAAAGTAAAGTGGCAGACTCGGTTTTATTGACAGAGTCTGTTCGTGAGAAGTAATATTCATGAGAAGTAATATAGGGTGCAACACCTCTCACGACCCTAGCACCGGCTTAAGCGGTATTCTACTTTAAAGGCACAAAGATTGGGCCCGATGATCCCAAAGGATCAGCAACCAGCAACACATCTGCAACGTATTAATGTACTAATACAGAGGCCACTTTAACTGTATTGCACGATAATATCCTCAATTTTGTTTCCTTTTTAACTGTTGTTTTGTTATTAAACGGTATTGCCCTTTTTGTCAGATACTTAATGCTTTTTTATTTGTTACAATTTCTATTGACTAATCATATAATATATTAGTCATACACTGGTACTATAAACGCATTATGGCAAATTTCATATCATATATACTTTACATTCTTTCAAATAATATGAATTTCCAAATACATTTGATAAAAAAACATTAGTAATACGACACAATGTTAACTTGTCCTTCAAACTTTGTTGTATTACTTTCGCATTAATCATAAATGACCTGTTTTCACACTTAACGCCACGTGTTTAGTTCTATACACTTCTGTATAACTTACCTTCTTCTTATGCTTCTTGGGCGTAGGTCTGAAATGAAGAAGAGAGCAGTCAAAGAATTACTTAATTATTATTATTAGTTTTTGTTATTATAATAATTAATATTATTATTACTTTTAACAAACGAGAGCTAGAATCAAACACTTTTATTTAAGTGAATTGTAAGTTCCCTAGTTATTGTAATGGTCCTGAACTGCAACGATTATCATTTTTATAATTATCTTCAGGTTCGAGACCTTTACGACATTACATGTATATGTGTATGGGACCTTCAGTGTACTGAGTAGACTTTATAATTTGTTAAGACAGATTGTTTACATTGCAACGTTGTCTCTGTAAAACAAGGATCTCGGCTTAAACATTAGACTATGAGGTTATTTTACAGTGCGAGTACAACACTTAATTCTATTGGACGAATACGCAGCAAACATAAGCGAGTGTTTCCATTGTTTAGTTCATTTACAATTGTTATATGGTAGCAGGGACTGTAGATAGACGTAAAAACGGGTCCTGGTGGTAGGCATAAACATAAAATTGTGTATCCAAAGCTAAACTATAAGTTAGAATTTGAATGAGTTTAGATACTGCATGAAAATAGAGACTGAGTAGATATTGTAAATATTGAGCGTGCCTTTAATATGTCGCGTCTTTCCCGTACCCGCGTATGGCCTTATTCGACCCGCGTTGATTTTAACAAAGATTTCAAATGTTATTAAAGTTTATTTGATGTTTTCTATAAAAAGTGAAATAAAGTTATTTAGATTTAAATGACTGTCATCTTCTCTTCTGCGATTTAAACTTTTAAAATGTATTAATAATAACAATGACATACACGATTGAAAATATTTCTTGAATTGTTACTTTCATAAGTTTTATAATTATATATCGTGTTGATGTTGAAACACTAGTACTTTTGCATAAGTACACATAACTATTGCATGTACCTGCTGTCAACCTTGTATTTATGTTTTGTATCCTCATGGGTCTTATAACCTTTTGGAATTTTGCTGAATAAAATATATTATACGGATAGCGGGGGTGATATATACTTTATTAGACGCATGTTAGCAACGCGACGTTTATCGGTATCACGCGACGTCATTTTCATAAGACACCGATGACAGTGTGTTTCTTTCAATAACGCGTGGTTTCAGTTTTATTTGGAATATTTAGTTCAAATTTTCACCAGTTACTTATAACATGATTTTCAACACAAATGTGCAAAAATCTAAATTTACAAAAAAATAACGCTAAGGACCCTTTTTGCGTGACGCGGCTCAAATGATTCATAAATTTGCACCATCGTATCTTTCATCATTAGTGCTTTCTCTTGAAGTTAAAGAGAGTACCGATATAACTTACACAATGCTCATACTCTAAAACAATTTACTGGAACACGCAATTATTCCGACTCGGTAAGTCCTGTCGTTTATAAATGGAATCCACTACCACAGGTTATCATATCTTAATAATCGGTCTACCTTTCAAACGATATTTACCCATAAAGCACTTCCACTACTCAGGTAACAAAGCAGCCCAACTCCGCCACATATGTCTCAAAACAAATTTCAGTTCACTACACCATCACTAAAATATTACCGACTTTACCAAACTACACCACATACATAATATAATTAAACTTTACAAACTACACCACATAAATAACAGAATTAAACTTTACAAACTACACCAAATACATATAAGAATTTAACATAACAAACTACAACAAACTAATAATAGAACTAAACTTTACAAACTACACCAAATCATAATAGAATTAAACTTACACTGAAATTTGTAGAAAATCGGGTTTAGTTGGGGGGGGGGAGGGTGGGGGGGGGGGGGGCAACATAGCTATATGTGTGCGAACTGACCAAAAGAACACATAAATAATCATGTAAAAAAAACAAGAGGCCTAAGAAGGCCTGTATCGCTCTACAGGCTATATGGAGTATTTGATGGGGAAAACGACAACAACATGCGCAACTAGGCTCGGTTATGATCATTATTGCCAAGTTTCACTGAAATCCAGCCAGGGGTTCAGGAAAAATTGTCTGGATAACGTTTGTGTATATTATTCAACCAGAGCACAGCGATGATAGGCGCAACTAGGCTTGGTACTCAACATCCCTGCCAAAGTTCTTTGAAATTCGGCCATGAGTTCAGAAGAGACTAGTCTGGATAAAATGTATGTATCAAAAACCTTTATAGGGCTATAACTCCGCAAAAATCATTCAACTTGAACACGTCGATGACATGCACAACTCGGCCTGGTACTGATCATCCCTGCAAAGTTTCACTGAAATCTGGTCAGAGGTTAAGGAGAACTTAGTCTGTACAACATTTGTGTATTAAAACATTTAAAGGGCCATAACTTAGCCAAACATACTTCAACCGAAATACGGCGATCGGCGATAATATGCATAACGATGATAATGATCAACCCTGCAAAGTTGTGTTGGAATCCAGCCAAGGGTTCAAGCGAAACAATCCAGATAAAGTTTGTATAGTAAAACGTTTAAAGGGCCATAACTCAGTCAAAAATCATTCAAGCGAAACAGTGATGATATGCACCACTAGGCCTGGTACTGATCTTCCCTACAAAGTTTCGCTGAAATCCGACCATGGATTCAGGAAAAAAGTCCGGACAAACTTTGCGTATTTAAACCTTTAAAGAGCCATAATTCTGTCAAAATTCATTCAATGGACCACGGTGAAGATATACATAACTAGATTTGGTACTGATCATCCCTTTTCATGAAGTTTCATTAACATATGACCAAATGAAAGCCCTATCGTCTTAATATGGCAAAATACAGCATATTTAACTAAATCAAGGGCCGTAACTCCGCTGTTACTAATACGATTAGGATGGTTTTCAAACTTTTCTGAGATTACATTGATATTAACCATCTTTGTCAGTTTGGTAAAGAGCAAATAATAAATGAAGTTGCTAGAGTGTTCACAAGGCAGAATATTGCTTTTTCAGAAAAAAAAGGGCCATAACTCTGTTGTTACTAATCCAATTTGGCTGGTTTTCGAACTCGTCCGAGCTTTCATTAATATTAACAATATTTGCAAGTTTGGTAAAGATAAAATGATAAATGAAGGTGCTAGAGTGTTCACAAGGCAGAATATTGCATTTTTTAGAAAAAACAAGGGCCATAACTCCGGTGTTACTGATTTGATTTGGCTGGTTTACGAACTTATCCGAGGTTTCATTGATATTAACAATCTGTGCAAGTTTGGTAAAGATCAAGTAATAAATGAAGATGCCATAGTGTTCACAAGGCTTAATATGGCATTTTTTCAAGGGCCATAACTCTGTTGTTACTAATCTAATATAGCTGATTTTTGAACTTGTTCAAGCTTTTATTAGTTTTACTATTCTTTGCAAGTTTGGTAAAGATTAAATAATAAATGAAGGTGCTAGAGTGTTCACAAGGCAAACAATGGCATTTTCATGAAAAGTCAAGGGCCATAACTCCGGTTTTCCTAGTCCGATTTGGTTGGTTTTCAAACTTTTCTGAGCTTTTATTGATATAAACAATCTGTACAAGTTTGATAAATATAAAAAAGTAAATGAAGGTGCTAGAGTGTTTACAAGGCAGGAAATGGCATTTGTCAGAAAAAAACAAGGGCCATAACTCTTGTGTTAATGAGCTAAAATGTATATTCAAAGGTTACGACCGAAGTATTCTGTGGAACACTACCTGCTTAGCTGTAGACCCTTCTACAGTTTGCAATTATGCTTTCCTATTTGATTGTGCAACGACCGGACGGGCGGTGGACTCTATGACAGCGTGTTCCTAAATCCTTTTGATGTTTTGTCGTGCCCTTAACGGTTTTCTCCTTGATGCTCTGACTTCAGACAAGTCATCGAGTACATATGAGATTAGATTCTTAGGTTTAACTTATTTTTGATGTTTTATATACATGAACATTGTACATGAAAATGAAGGTTCTAGAGTATCCACAAGGCAAAATTATGCACTTTTGCCAATTCAATGGCAGATAACTATTAGCGATCGAATCTAGCTGGTTTAAGAACTCGTCTGAGATACATAACTACTGTGGAAGTTTGGTTAATATCTGATAAAAAAAAGATACGCATTTTCGCGAATTCAAGGGCAGATAACTCAGCTATTAGCGATCGAATCTGGTTGGTTCAAGAACTCGTCCGAGAACTTATGGCTTTATTACTACTGTGAAATTTAAATAGGATCAGATGAAAAATGGAGGGGCTAGAGTGCCCACAATGCAAATGTATGCATGTTTGCCAATTCAAGGGAGGGCAGATAACTCAGCTATTAGCGATCGAATCTGGCTGGTTCAAGAACGTATCCGAGATATTAACGATATATAACTACTTTGTAACTTTGGTCAAGATTGGATCAACAATGGAGGGTTAGAGTGCCCACAAGGAAACAATATGCATTTTTGTCAATTCAAGGGAAGATAGCTATTATCAATCGAATCTGGCTGGTTCAGAACTCGTCCGAGATCTTATAGACATATCACTACTGTGTAGGTTTGAATAGGACCAAATGAAAAATGAAGGGGCTAGAGTGCCCACAGAGCAAACGTATGCGTCTTTAAGGGTAGATAACTCAGATAATAGTGATCAAATCTAGCCGGTTCAAGAACTTCTTAATATATAATTACTGTGATAGTTTGCTTAAGATTGGATCAACAATGGAGGGGCTAGAATACCTACAAGGCAAAAATATGCAGTTTAACCAATTCAAGGGCAGGGTCAAGAACTTATCTGAGATCTTATGGATATATTACTATTGTGCACGTTAGGTTAAGTAGGATGAAAAATAGAGAGTGTAGAGCGCCCATAAGAAATATATTAACTGAAGAACGACGGACGGATGGACGACGGACAACGCGTCATCTCATAAGCTCGCCTGGCCTTCGGCCAATAGAGCTGAAAACCGCATTGATAAAGTAGTTACAGAAACATTACAGCTTAAAATATCCAAGGACCTATTAAAATACTTAAATCTCTGTTATATATATGTGATACGCGATTTCAAAATGTTGTTTATTTAGGGTCATACAAGATAGTGGGGATGGTAAAGTAATACTAGTAAAACCTATAGTGAAAATATCTAATGAAAGATCATTTCTGATATCGTACTCCAACGTTAAGTGACTCTATTAATTAAGAAATAACGAAAATAATATGTTGAGTCGGTATTAAAGATCTTAGTTTAAAAAAAAATCTCAAATCCAATAGGTAAACACACAACTGTTTCTTATTTCTTTTTATCAGAATATTAAATTAAATAATTTTGTATTGTTTAGTCATTGTTATTGCAGACTCAATTCAAAGGTAAGTACAGTACTTTGAGACACTGAAATATTTCCTTTTTATATATATGTGCGCTTATAACTGATGTGTTATGTATGCATGGAATGTAGATAATCCTAAAATGTTTTATATGTAGATCATCCTAAAATGTTCGACTTTGAACGTGATTAAATTGATGGAAACTTCTATTCCGAAACATCAGCTGCATCCATTGTTATGATTTCCTCTTCTATAAAAATAAGTTCCATTACTTTTTTATAAGAAAAGAAAAACATATGTTAAGATGTTTTAAAATTGAAGGACAAAAACAACAACAACAAAACAAAAACACTTCCAAATAATGATGAGAAAAATATAAATTTTGACCAAAGGTATCATTTATATTGTATGTGATACTATATATATATATATATATATATGATAATAATCACTATTTGCATTTGCGGGTGTATATAATAAAGACTAACTAAAAACATATATATTGAAAAAAGACACAGTGTTTCGTTAAAAGGATTCATTTAAATGTATATGCCGACCTCTTGTTTAGCAATCTTTGAAAAAGACGACTAGATTATATCAGCTCTTGAATGACTCACATAATCGCATGTTTATTCAACGGCTAAACCATCATATAATATTCGAAGACTATAGAACTGTCTACAATGTATCATACGTATACCCTATGAAGTGCTAAGACAATGGAACAGAACATTATATCTTATTAGGGAGGAAGCACTGTAATCCTTAGAAATACACACATACAAACGTGTGCGCTATGAGGTTTAATTGACTACTGTGAGAATATGGGACAAACAATAAATGTAATATTTCAATGACTTGTATATTACATATATCTAATTCAGATTATATGTTCAAACACGCACAACTTCATCTTTAAGGTCTTGATAATACAATATTGAAGACATACAGATTAAATTTACTTTCCTTTTAAGAATAAAGAGTATGATAATGGACCTTTGGAAAGTTAGAAATCATCATTGGGTCCACAATCTGTCGTGTCACAATTTTAACAATTGACCAGAACTTTTTATTAACAGTAGCACTAATGGATTAGCTTTATAGTTATATAAACATGTTATGAGGTAAGCATATCGACATCATAATAATTGTATCGAGCTCGTTTTATAAATTCAGTTTTAAATAGTCACTCATGTAAGATCTTTTGTCTATTTTACACTCTGTAATTATTACAAAGATATGAACATTCCTGTTCCACGGAGAAAAAAACTAAGAATAATAAACTATGAAAAACAATGATAAAGATTGTAATATAAACTTAAACATACTCAGGAATTGCATGTTGGTTGCCTGCATTTGTTATCCCGTAGAAAGCAATGAAAACCAAGAACAGCATGAATACAGTAAACAGGAAAGTCGATAAATCCCCAAACATGAATTCTGTCATGGTATTCATTGTGTGGAACTAGGTTGTCTTGATGCATCAACTGGAATAAGATGAAAAACGAAGATAAATGTAAGTATCATAGAACTTCTTGTAGTGAGACAAATCCGTTTATGATAACGTTATGATTAATATGTATTTGACAATAGTATATTGAAACAAAACACTTCGACAATGGTCACACTTATTCGGCAAAACGAGTACAGTACTGACGTCAGACGTTCCATTTGCATCACGTCAAAGAAAATGGAAAAACGTCAGTGCCCTTATCTCAAATAACGTTGGACCTCAACATCGCTTAAATGACAAAACCATAGACAGTATAACAGAAACCTCCTATGATTGATGACGAACTGATTCTGTTCAACAAATTAATACATGGTGTTAAATAGGCGAAAACCTATATCAGAACTCTCGTTTCGATGTTAATGTTACATTTCAATATGTGGGTATTATGAGGACACACTGAATACTGCATAACTTAAATATAGTATCAATTAAGTCTCATAACATTTTGTATATTCGTGCTTCTGTATGTATCATAGATACATGTGGAGAAACTGTTATAAACATACGCTTTCGTTACTTAAAGTGAAAAAGTTTGTATTGGGCCAAAAAAACACATATGGCGGGCCGAAAATCCATATTAAATCTAAACTGCGTTACATGCATTCAACAAGGACATCAATAAAATAAGATCCATATGCGTTGATTTGGTCATGAATAACTTCACGTAGGTTAGCTTGGTAATCAAAATTCATCTCCACACTTTGAATTGAAATCACCACATATGACAAGCTTTCCTTAGTTTTGGTATGAATACACTTGCTTTATCAAGCACGCGAGCAAATCATCAACTCGTGCTCTAATTATGCTATCGAATATATTCCTACGAACCGTAGGAATATATCCTTATATTCTTAAATTATTTAATGTGCTTGGAGGATAGACTCCGATACATGAGACTAGACGGTTGACGTCCCCATTCGACGGACAAGGCTAAAAGAAGTGTATTGACTAATGGTTGTTGTTAATATATGTGTGTGCACCATCTAATACACAAATATACAATCTCATCAAGGAAGTTTTAGGCCTTTTTTATTTTATCTGTTCATCTTTTCACACTAACAAATGGAAGACAAAAAATGTGTTTAAAGTGCACCCACCTTTCAAATTCCGTAGCATATTTATTTATCTTTGATATATGCATTCTCAAATTTCCTATGCGTTCATGGTTATACTTTAGATCATCCTTTCATATGTATTTCCTATTTTCCGACGCATGATTTCAGAAGTGAGACTCGTGTATTTGAAGACATCACTATCATACTGAAACTATCTCTGAAATATAAACACACAAATTCAGAGACCATTTTAATTGTATAAAATGGAAATTCGCCTGTCATTAAATGATCCGCTATATGCCAATTAATATAGGCATGATCATTGATGTGCATGCATGGTCGTGAGTGTCAGTTTAGGTGAACTTGAACCTTTAGTTCACCTAAATTCCCATTCACAACCATGCATGTTATTACTATTTTGTCACAGGAATAAAATAAACTTGGTGGTAAATAGAACTATTGGCATCATGACCGCATATTTGAACTATATGCGGTCAGTAATCAAAATTCCTACTGCTGCCAGTTTCTGTCATTTACATTATTCTTATTGTATCAATATACACGTTCGGTTGTCAAACCTGTTGGTAACAACCAAACACTTCACCATAATTTTTATATAATACAAACTATGTAAGGGTTAGTTTAAGCTACAAGTAAAAAGATAATAATAAGTCATCCCGTAATGTTAATTAAAATTAGTTATAATCTCCTCTGCACAGGAACACATGCATTGCAGAATTTTTTTTCCACTTAAACAACTAAATTATTGTGCAACTACCGGGACGTTCCGCACGATTTTCGATTTTCGACACAGTGTATTGGATTTAAGAAGGCTATAATAAATAGGGGTTCTTTAATAATTTCGGAAGACCCATTTAATACTCGATTAAAACAGATAAACATATGTCGTAGTGATATATAAAATGTAAGCGTCGTAGGTTGTTATCATGTTACATTTAGCCGAAATGGCACAATTCATATATACACGAGCATCTTTGTGTTGCCACTGTGCTTTCCTCTTTAATTGTACGATGACCGGTCAGGCTGTGGACCCTATGATGACGCCTATCTAAAGCCCATCGGGACGGTGGCGTTTGATGTTTGTCCATGATCTTTCTTGTCGTGCCCTTAATGGTTTATTCTCTTACTGCTCTGGCTTCTGCCAAGTCATTGAGTACCTTCATTGTGGCTTTCTAGGCTATTGTTTGTTTGTATTATACTTACACTAGCACATTTGTGTTTGACTTATATTGCCTATTGATGCTGCCTTGTTGGTTAGAGATTAGATCATGGCGGGAATTTCCTTATTTACACTGTCCCGTTTTAATGGGATGACAGTAGGGTAAGTGTGAGGTTTGGTGCACCCTAAACCGGTACCCAAAACCAGTGGCCTACTTTGCCACTGACCGTTCCAAGGCGGTAGCCCTATTGTCAACCCTTTTGTGTTTGTGATGTCGTTTGTATTTATTTTTTACTGTTGCCTTCTTGTTTGTCTGTTTGCATGTTTGTTTCGTTGACTGTCCTCATTGAATGCTACTTTCCCTGTCCGATCTTTTTTATATTTCTTTACACCCGTCAAGAAGCTTCAGAGGTAGACAGAATGTTGTGTTTGTAAACTGATGGTTTAGAAATCAGATACAATACTCTCGCATAATAAAAAACGGTTATTTAAAAGAACAGGTAGGACAAACACGCAGTCTTTTGTCAGAATAAGAAATGTTAAACTGCAAAATCGACACTCTAAAAAAGAGTTGAGGCCTACATTTGTATATCTATTTACAACACAATATATTTAAAATAATTTAATGTATGCTGAAGTCCATGTGTAAGTTTGTGGACTGTGCAGGCAGAACTAGAATGTTATATGGACCGAAGCGAAAAGCTAATTTTGCTGTAATCATTAAACAATAAACAACTTGGATTGGGGTGATACGTGGTTGCGGAATATGAGTGGAGGTGAAAGGTGGGTGTGGATTATGACTACACGTAAATGTAGGCCCTGTACACCAAGGCCTTCATATAAATTGAAAATTTAACATTTTGAAATGATTGAAGGATGGTAGGCGGGTGTGTTGTCGGACGTACTGGAGGCGGGCGTTCGCCTATTCTTTTTATTTGTGTATACCATTCCTTAAAGGGACACACGGCAATCTTGATGTTTTTATCAAGCATCAATATTAGCATCTCTACTTATTTATCAAGGAACATTTTGACTTTAAATCGTCTTGCATATCATTAAAAAAAAAAATTTGTGTTTTCAATTTTCTATGTTATTTTACCAAATGTTGACATCTTTATTGGTGCAGTATTATCAAAAGTCAGTAATATACAAAAACAATTTGGTTTATACTATTCTTATAATTATTATTAATGATTGAAATAATTCATGTTATTTAGAAAAATTAACGGGGCGCCGCGTGTTTTCAAAAAATCAAGATTGCCGTGTGTCCCTTTAAATTATAAATGAGTTATGAACGAGACAAACAAAACACATCTCTTTCAGATAAAAAAAAGAAAAGAAGAAAACACATTAGAAACAGACGTACACGATGCCAGAGGACGTAAATGTTTTGTTTGTTGATAGTTGTGTCTTGTTTAACGCATTGTATGACTTAAACGACAAACATATCAGGATATGTTTTAATTTTACATAGATCAATAGATTATGCTTTCGCTTAATTAAGTATGGAACACGGTGTTCAAAGGGTACACATAAGAACAATACTACAGGTATGCTAAGAAGGACAAATGGGTAGGTACGGATAAAAATATATTTTATAAGTGACATATCAATGCAAATTACCTTTGTCTATCAAGATTGATAAATTTGTTACGAGAATGGCTGGATCTCGTTACAGGAAAACAAAATACTATGATACGGAAGCAATGACAATCTTACATATTTTAAATATGAACAGGTAAGTTCAATAAATATTGAAATCAGAATAGTATGGTTTGTTTTAAACATTCCACTCGTTAACATATATACTTTAACTTGAAATAACGTAGATCTGTTATCTCTTTAAAATGTGTAAGTTTGTAATTTAATATTTGAGCAAGAAAGTTGACATTGTTTGTTAAAAAAATTGAATTTATCTTAGCTGGTTCGCAATCTTACCCAGAGTGTATTGCATATGCTAACTACTGTTAAACAAGTGGAGTGTAATCATATTGTGGAAATTTCGATACAGACTTCTTAATTCAATTCAAACAGCTTGATCCGTGTTTGTTTAAGGTGGTTTATCCGTGTTTGTCTAATGTGGTAGAGTAAGGAAGAGACTGTTTACAACCAGGCACAATGAGATATATATAACCAGAACGCAAACAACATATGGAAAAATATTTTTGTTAAAAAAAAAGAATTTACCTCAGCTGGTTCACAATCTTACTCAGAGTGTATTGCATATGATATCTACTCTTAAACAAGTAGAGTGTAAACATATTGTGGAAATGGTGATACTTCTCAATTTAATTCAAACAGCTTTATCCGTGACTGTCTAATATGGTAGAGTAAGGGAAGACACTGTTTACAAGTTTACAACCTGGCACAATGAGATATATATAACCATAACGCAAACACAATATCGGAAAGGAAACAGTTGTGATCTCAGCAATCAAATATCGGTACCATTGTTTGTAAACATTGTGTTTACCTATGCAATTTAAGTTTAGGCCGATATACTACTCAAGGATTATTGGTCTTGGAAATTGGAAATCTTTCAACTAGTAGTTCTGTACACATTTTGGTGCTTTTATCCAACGTGTCTAGACTATTTCATATTGACCCCTAGCTACTAGGTTAGACATGGTGGTAATTGTATCAATTAGTTTACTATCAGATATCATCTTTGATAGTATGCAACTTACACATTTATGATATTCTATCGTGCCTTGATGAACAATTGGTATACTTAATTATGGATATTTGGATAAAATATTTCACAAAAACAATACTGTGGGGCGAAAACATAATTATTTAAAAACTAGAAAAATGGTCCTATATAAATCACAGCAATCTCACACAATGGCACCGTAGGTCCGCCCCACACACCAAAATATGTGCATATTTAAAATGTCAATGCGTAACAAAAATAGTGGTGAAGACAGGATTACCGACTTCGAACAGTCAGTAGGCAATAAGACCTACAGGTTAGCATAACTCGAATTTATGTATACACAACCTCGTTATTATCCTGTCGTCAACACCAAAATTGACAAAACAGTTAAAATAGTACATCCCATCAAAAGGAAATCCCTAACAATAAAGTCCACCTCCAGATAAATTAGCTAACAGTACTCTTAACTGTTGTTGTAAAGATATATAAAAAACATAATTAGAAAAAACCTCAGGATTTATACAGAACTGTACTAAACAACCACAGCAGTTGCAGCCAAAGAGAAAAAACAATCTAGGGCACGATCAAAGAACCCTTGGGACGAAGATCCATGCACCTACCTCCCTTTGGCCGGGTTTCAACAGGCGCAATCTTAGAGTCCCAAGAGAATATCCAGTTATCGCATATGGGAAAAGTGAAGCGTATTGACTGACTGCAGAGGGGTCAATCACTAAACGTGAAGTGCGTTTCAATGCAAAAGTATCGTGTCCTTTCCTGACGAAAAATAAATAAGGATTTCAAATAATGATAAATATTTAAGGCGTCTGAACGTATCGTATGATATACCCCACAACCAATTGAGATTAAATGTTTTACTGTACACAAGCACAGTGATTCGTCCATAATTTGCATCTGTAATACAATAGTGTATTAATATGAGAAATAAGTCATGGCTTTATTACACTCCCAGATGCCATGTTATGTGATAAATTATAATTATCATTAGGGGCATTTGTAAAGAAAGCCCTGACATTATTACAAGCAAAGAAAGTTGTTCATTCTCTAGCAAAAGTTTTCATTCTAATCTGAATCAATTTATCTTTGATCACGTTTTGTGGTAGAGTACACTAAACCAAATTGCTAAGTACCAACCTAAGAATATGTGTCAATAATATTCTCATTGTTTTGTGTATTTTGAGCTTGAGAAGAGATACGGTTAAACTGCAAAATAACCAGTGTAAATCGTCTGCTCTGATTGCATGAACATATTTTAAAACGTTTAAGTCAATGTATTTTCTTAGAAATAAGTTATAACACTTATACAACTGGGTATATAGGATTTTATCAAGTATTTCGAATTAGTGAAGCTTTCGATGTTCCTTATTCTAAAATATGCCAGTTAAAATTATTTTGACATCATGTTTTACTAGCATTACCATTACAAATGCGTTTGCAAAATAAATTTTCGAAATATTTAATGTTAACGCTGAATTACAGTTACTTGAATTTCAAACAATATTCAATTTAAAGGGAGGTAATTTAAGATTATCCATATTTCATTTTTTATAGATGGAAAATCTGCTATAAATGGGTCAAATTTTTATGTTTTTTTCTATTATTTCATACCAATTTTAAGAATTATATATCTTTAAGCGGTCTTTGTCTCATGTGATGTGTTTTATCAGTACATTTCATGTTTTCATATAAAGGGAGGGTAACTCTCAAAAGATGTAACACTTTAAACAAAAAATAAATGTTTTACAAACTATGGGTCAAAACAAAATACTTATCATATATATATTCTAAAATATATTTAAAATAAGAAAATTAGTTAAGATACAAAAGTTGATACTTAGAAATTTTGTTCAGTGTAGTGTATAATGTGGAAAAGGCAAGGTACTTATAGTATAGGCATGTAAATGCTTAAACCGTAGTTTATCAAGGACTTCTCAAGAGTTTTTGATAAACCTAAACAAATAGATTCCTCAGTTCACAAAAACCTTTCCGCAATACTCTATAGCATGTTCTTTAAATGCGGAAAGACACGGAAGTCAACAGTTTTGATACATTAGTACTGGTATATGAACTTGAATTTGCGATTAAATATTTTTAAAAGCAAATCTTTGTAAACTTCCAACAAAACATAAATAATTGCGGAAAAAATGACTCTTTAAACATACACTAAAGCATTGGCGTAAACAACCTGCTAAACCAATAAGACAGCTATGGCGTTCCATACATTAATGCATTGGTTAAATAATATATTGTTCACATATTAAATAACATCTTAATAAATACGTTATTACATTCCCCTTGAGCAATGCTCTAGTTTTTTAGTGATTATAATGCTTATCATGGATTAAATTCAAAATTTATTTGCTTTGATTCTTGGGCAATATTTCTGTGCAAAACCTAATTCCTTATGCTTCCTGGAGGTTATATCGTCAATTACAGTTCCATTGGGTTGTTAATTAACCACAAACAAATATACCTTAAACGCTCTTATATTTTATATCGCAATATGATATTACAATTTATAACTTTATATTACGTCATTATAAGTATACTTATTTGAATTGATCGAATTGGCATTACGTGGTCCTGCCTTAATTCCTTTAAGTGATGTGAACGCTTATATTAGCGGGATTTTATACGGATAATAAACACATTTTGCACTGAAAAAAAATGTGATAACCTGTTTAAATTACCTATTAAATGTTTTAATTGTACAATATGCAAACTGTTTAAACCGAAATTAAGGTTTTATTCATACCCCAGCCGACCCCGTTTTCGCTTCTTGGAGACGGGGTTGGATGGGGTATGAACGTTAATACTCGGACCAAGTAATGGATTTTAAGGCGCACCTACACATGAAAGGTTATATGGCCTAACAAGAAAAAATATGGAGAATTGGCCTAGAACCTTCATACCTGCAAAACTGCAGAGTTTCTGCACAGTCTATAGTAGAGACCCCATTTACGATGGTGGGGGCGCGGAGGTTCTAACCCTCTGCATGTGCGGGTGTGTTTGTGAGATTGCAGTGGTTGTATTCTACCCCGGCAACCACACGGGGTACATAATTGAGCCAATGAATAGTACATATAGTGGTTTATTTTGTTTTGAAGAAAAAAATTCAGACACCCCAAAATCCCTAGATATAGAATTACACAGATTAATTGTATTGATGAATTGAGAAACATTTGATAGTGTAAATATCGTATGCATTTTGATACAGTATACTAGTCAAAATTCCTAAGTACCCACCTAAGAATATGTCAATACTATTCTCATTGTTTTGTGTATTTCACGCTTGATTAGAGATACGGTTGAAATGCAGAATAACTAGTTTACATCGTCTACTCTGATCGCATGAACACATTTGAAAGCTTTCAAGATGCGTTTTATTAGAAATAAGTTATAACACTTGTACAATTGGGTATACAGAATTGTGTTAAGTACTTCAAATCAGTGCTGTTTTCGATTTTCATTATTCTAAAATATGCCAACTAAAGTTATTTTGACATTATGTTGTACTAGCATTAACACTACAAATGCGTTTGCAATATATGTTTTCGAAATATTTAATGTTAACGCTAAAGTGCAGTTACCTCGATTACAAACGATATTCAATTAAAATGGGGGTAATTTAGGAGTATCCATGTTTCATTTTATTATATATGGGTCAGCCGTTTGTGTCCTTTTTATATTATTTCCTGCGAATGTTCATGATGTTAGGAAAAAGAGTATGATAATGGAAGTTTATATCTTTAAGCGGACTAGTGTTATGTATTTTATCAGCACATTTCATGGTTTCACATAAAAGGAGGGTAAAACGATGTAAAAATTTAAATAAACAATTTTTACAAACTATTGGTCAAAACAAAATGCTCATCACACAACTATTCTAAAATATATTTAATACAAAAAATTAGTGAAGATACAAAAGTGAGTAATAAGGAATTGTGTTCAATATATCGTTACGATCAATTGTACCAAGTCGTAGTCATCTTAATAAATTATGCCGCACGCGGTAGATAGCTTTCAATCAATATAAATGTTGGTAACCCATTTCAAATGTATCAATAAATAGAAGGTATAGAATGAGTTCACACAAAACAGAATATAACTGATACCGTCTTTATACAAATGTTCGTTCAATAACAGTAATACATTTAAGGCTTTGGCCCATAGTCTAATAAGGTCGAATTGTATTTGAAAAGAATCGGCATGAATGACGTTCTGTTTTCATAAAGATAAGGCTATCCCATGTCATGCTTTAACGTTGGTTGCATGCTTCAATGTCATGTAAAACAAACAATTATATCGAGTTACCGTTTAGTGTCTTCTGAAAACAATACATATAGTCTAGTTGATCTGATAATTGCCAACCAGTGTCTGAACGTTTGCTTTGAAGGGGCATATAGTTGTTAACCATTATCAAACTATTATATTCGATCCATTGTTATTGTAACATTCGGGACATAGTATGCAATTGGGTAAATCATCTGTGCTAACGCATGCCATGTTAAATCAGTTATTGAGTGCGCCATAATGTAGTCCTGAGTTTAAAGCCTTTCACGAAATTAATTCATTTTGACAACCAATCACCATTTAAAAAATAATTACAGAAAGGAGAGTGCGATCAGATTTTACCACGCTTTGAAATCAATAATACAAATAAGAACAAAAAACGTGTCATGAAAACACAAAGAAGTTGTCTGAATTAAGGTCCAGTTTTCGTATAGACCAATGCTCTACCACTGAAATACCAAAACCTGTTAAAACTTTGTTGTCGATATGTAATTGCTATTGTAATTTTGCCTTGACGAACTTAGAAGCAAGTGATATGACTCAAATAACTAACTAACGTTTTCCTAAATGTTGAAAACAAGAACTACGGAATTTGAAGATGCACACAGAAATGACGTTCAAGGGGCAAATGAATGAGCGCAAAATTACCCTGAAACTTTGCGCAGATGTAGTAAAGAAATCATCTTCAGCGATAATTACGGTGGTCGAAAAAGCTAAAATGAAACCATCTGTTTGTAGGTGTAGTGTGTACATAAGTGGGCCACCTGAGCTTTAGTTGTAAACGACTAATGATAGTCGCCCTGGAGGACCACATGCTCTTAACGAATCCGTCGTTTCATTTGTGAGTGACATCGTTAACATAGACTTCGTATTTATTGAAAATACACGGCCATGTAGAGGAATATTAAATAAAAGCCGGAAGAAGTGTTTGAACTATCCATAAATTAAGGTATATATGATAATATGAAAAGCCGGGTTTCAGAACTGAGGAAGTTCGTGAAACGTTTAGGTGTTTGGAGACTGGGTGCATGTGATCCACCTAAATCAGTCTGTGTCGGGTCTAAGCAATCTATACTTCACTAGGACGAAGATTCTGCACGAACGATCACTTGAACTCGAAAATTGAAAGAATAATCCACCACACAGTACGCCCCGTGCATATATGGACTTATCAACACTAGCGTTTGTTTAGTGCTATGTGGCGTCCGTAAAAAGTTGCCCCGACTACAAATCAGTAGTGTTATTACTTACTGGTCGTAGGGATCATCAAGCTCAGTCTGTGTCGTTTTAAAGTAGATTATCGCTTAAGACGGTACTAGGAGGCGTGGGAGGTGTTGCACTTGACATTACCTCTCGTGACAGACTTTATAAAACCGAGTCTGCTATTTTTATCTCTTGTTTGTGTTTGTTGCTTCCAATGGATCCCATTTTCAGTATTTATATTATATATGATCATGTATATGCTATACGTATATCGCCTATTAATGCAGACTTGTTTTTTAGAGATATAATCTGGCAGGGATTTCTTTATTTACACTGTCCCATTTTATTGAAATGACAATAGTGTAATAGTGAGGTTTGGTACACCGGAGAAACTGGTTTAAACTCCCAGCGGCCTTTTGCCACTGACCGTTCCAATGCGGTGGCCTTATTGTCAACCCGTTTGTGTTTGTCATGTCACATTACTTAACATCGGATTTTTTAAAAAAAAAGGGGGCGTGGGGTGTGTGTGTAGGGGTAGGGGTGGGGGTGGGGTGGGGTTGTGATTGTATTTAGTGAAGCTACATTTCCTGTTCGACTTATATAGCCACTGCTATCAGTCCACCCGCGCATTAACTCACAATTAACAATTAAATAACACACAATTGACTAGGCCGAATTAATATTAGTTGTACATACATTGAAACCATAAGGATTGATATCAGAATTTAAAAGACAGGTAGAAATGCAAAACAAAAGCATTTTATTAGAAAAACGATAATTTGAACAGGATTAAAGGCATAAAACTTGACATGACGTTATTGAAAAAAAATCAACGTTATGTCAGCTATGTCGAAACCTACATATTTGTCAGTCGTATTCAATCTAAATATATTGTTTTCTTTGCATTTGTTAAATATTGGAATTGATTATGTGTAAAAAATAAATTGTGTGACTTAAATCAATGAGCAATGATAAACAGTGCTCACGAATGTATTTAATTACCTTGATATCTTGGATCCATACAGATGTACACACAAATTATTTAAAATGACCTAACTCTGCAGCATGCAAACATTGACCAACCTATTGCCTTAGAGGTGATGGCGTGGTTAAATAGATGTAATGCGAGGTATAGCAATCGTACAAAATGTCTGAAATAACAGTAATAACGCGATTGTGATATGGAAGGTACCTATCGACTTCAGGAACACGCAATTGAAATTTAATATTCATTGATAAAGCGCCATGAACAAGAAGTCGTTTTGATTTCTTAGTTTTCATTTGAAATTTTGGATACTTTTGAAACAAACTCAGTGAAACAATGTGAACAATTTTCAGGGTCACAGTTGGACAGTAGAGTGTTTAGTTGCTGATTTTGACAAGATACAGAGGATCTTACACGATTAACCTTATATATGGCAGCATTTTGTAAAAAAAATCGCGACATCGTTTTGTTGAGTTCAATGACGTCAGCTACGGTAAGAGGCTTTAACGCGTTCGCCTTACAGATAATGCGACACCTGAAACCAAGTTTAACGTAACTAACATGCTTTTTATAAGGTAAGATTTCAAACTGTGATAAATAGTTAAGATGTCTGACCGTATCGTATGATATATCTGCAAACAAGCAGATAGGTGTTGCTTTTCCGGAGGCGGCGAAATCGAAGGCGTCAACATTCAAGTTTTGCGTTTAGGTCATTTTCTCATAAACTGTATGCACTAGACCTTTCAAACTTTGCTTATAGTTGTATCTTGGGTGGTACATTACAACGTGATAAAGCAAATGTGGAAGTGATCTCGACACTCCAAGCAAAGGGAAGATAATATTTTTTACCTTCAACTTTTGCGTTAAGGTCACCTTTTCACAAACTGTATGCACTACACCTTTCGATCTTTGCTTATAGTTGTATCGTGAGTGGTACACCGAAATGTGACAAAGCAAATATGGATGTGACCTTGACCCTCCGGGCAAAGGGAAGATAACCTTATAATTTTAACCTTCAACTTTTGCGTTTAGGTCAATTTTTCACAAACTTTATAAACTGGACATTTCAAACTTTGCTTAAAGTTGTATCTTGAGTGGAACATTGCAACGTGACAAAGCAAATGCAGATGCGACCTTGACCTTCCAAGCAAGGGGCAGATAACTTAATAATATTTACTTTCAAAATTTGCGTTTAGGTCACTTTCTCACAAACTGTATGCATTAGACCATTCAAACTTCGCTTATAGTTGTTTCTTTGGTAGTACATCACAACGTGTCATTAAGCAAATGTGGATGTGACCTTCAACCTCCAAGCAAAGAGCAGATAACTTTAATTGTTACACTTACATCACTTTCTCATGAACTATAATTATGCACTAGATGCTATAAACCTAGTTTATAACTTAATCTTTGGAAGACAAAACATTCTATTTTGAATTGTGTCTTGGGTAGTGCATCTTTTTGAATGCATGTATTTCATCTATGAACTTGACCTACTTTTTGGAGCTGATGCCTTTTTTTTAATTCTTTTTTTTTATAGAATGGCATTTTGTTTTTAAACACATGCACTTAAAATTCATCTCAGCAAACTGTAAACGCCATTGGTTTTAGTTATTAAAATGTTTACAAACTTTCATTTAAGCAACATTTATCTTTTATTTTTAATTCCCGCCCCCGTTAGGCGAGACATGTGAATCCGCGGATTTCTGATTTGTTCGTTCCATGCCTACATACACTTCGTGCTAATATTGACTTACCATTTAACATGTCTTCTTAAAACAATACATATATTCTAATTCTGATAATAGATAATAGTGTGACCCTTTGTTCTTAAGTGGCATTCATTTGTACAGTATCGCCTGTTCCAATATGTTTGCTATTGTAACTATAGGGACACAGTATGCGCGTTTGTATATGGATGTGTATTCATTCGATGTCGACTGAATTACCTACACGGTGGTGGCCCTATTTATGCAGTGAATTCAGTTCGACAACTATTCAACATGTCATTATTTTTTAAACATGAACTCAATCAAGTTTTTAAATAATTGAAACAGATATAAGCAACAATTGTACTTATATACAGAGAATTAATTACATATATCATATATCGTAGTTTATTCTCCATGCACGGTTAAAACACCATAGGAATACATTCGAATGTAGGAGAAGGGCTGTTTCCCGGATTGCTATGTATTATTCCCGTTCTCTGGGGCAGCTCTAAATAGCATTTACTGTGTTGACGAGCGTTTAAACGACATTCAATTCCTCCATAACTAAACTAGTTATATTAATTTATCGTGTTTTGTTGAGCATTTGGTATCACTGTATTTTAGATATTAAATTAAATAACGCTTATGAACATGATTTAATGACGTCACATGACGTTTTGGCGCTAACGGTTGAATGACGTCATGACGGTATAGAGCATGGGGTGTACAGAATCATCGGTAGCAAAAAATTCATTTTCTGTTTAAATTCAATTTTCTCAGATCATGTATTTTAGATTATTTTATAATTGTCCAGGCTCGAAGATATATCATATACGCATACATGTATGCAGCGGTAAAATGATTTGATGCCTTTTTCCATGCAGAATGTATACTTAAGTGCAACACCTCTCATAAAATATGATTCTTTACTACCCGAATAAAGTATGTTTTTGAAAAGAAAAAATTACTGTCACAATTAACTGAGATATAAATAGTTTGCTGTTATAACAAATGTCAGGGCCACAAGTCAAAATGTAATCATCAAATAAGTTAACTTGTTAAAGGTTGGCACTTGTAGAAATACGATGAAATTATATAAATATTGGCGATTCTTTTTTAAAATAAATCACAGTTATAGGACAATCATTTCCAAATGTTGCTATCGTACAACTAAAAGGGTAAATCTAAAAATCTAAATCAGAAATTAAACAGACATTTTCTTTTCATTTTAAATTTAGACGATTAATCCATGTGATTCTATCCTCACTGACCCACTGCATTATGCGTATCTTACTATTTCTGTTTCATATTTGACTGCTTGAATGTTATGTGATAAAAAGTATCAAAAACTCGTCCCAATTCCGTATAAGATTAATGCAACTAGTTACAATTAAAATAATTCATAACTCATTTTATAAATCGTATATGGAATGAGAGCTCGTTTAAGACCATATTATACATTAAAAGAATCATTGCTCCTATCTTGGCAAATCGCTCATTCGAGTTATACCGGGAGGGCAATATTAATGTAAAACAAATTACGTCAATGCGCGCTATTGAATTGAACAGGCCAACATCTCGGTATAAATGTGCCATTTAAATATAACAGATAATATATCTCAGTGTCATTATCGTAGGAAATTCATACTAACGGAATGCTATTTTCGATATTGATTTTATAAATATGTATTGTTTATAAGCTCAATATGTTCGCCCGCTATGAAGCAAGAGGTGTTTAAATAAAGACCATCACAGTGTGGGAATTTACGTTTGTTGTCGACGATAGAGAATACGTTTCATTATAAATATTACAAACAACATACCTTGAAACGGCTGTCTTTGCTGAAGAGAATCGTAAAGGTGTGAATCGCTTACCGATCGAATATATATCGATTATACGAGGGTCAGTCAAAACATTCGTTGGCAAATGCTCTCAATGTTACAAGGTCCGTCTGATTTTTTATTTTTTTTACTGATTGTTTTTTATATGAGTACTGTTGACAGACACAATTTGTGATCATGATGTACGTGTGATTTTGTCGTCTTAATAGCAACAATAATTTCTGTTTTACGGCGCACAACAGAACACTTTCAGGAATTTTGATGTCACTATATAATCGAACCTGATTTCAACCGCCAGCCGACCTTTTGTCACTGACCGTTCCATGGTGGTACGCATATTGTCAACACTTTTTATGTTTGTTATATCGCATACATTGCTTCTGTTTATCATCGTAATTGCTGTTTGCTTGAATGGTTATGTGTGTTGACTGTGTTGTGCGAATGCTTCGCTTCCTGTTCGACTTTAATACCGACTTTTGTTCTTGCGCTTCAGATAATGATATCCGCGTTTTACAAATGTACTAGGTAGTCTGATCTTATACATGGAGGCATAACATGTCACCCGCATCAGCAATGACGTAGAAAACGTCAACATTGCATGCAGTTATTGCATAACGTTAATTCTTACGACGTCAAAGGACAAAATGTCTGGTATGCAAGGCTAATTATAAATCATTGGTATCCGACAGAGCCTTGGTTCCGATAAAAAAATATATATCTCGTGTTGGGATTCTCGATCTTTACCGGATATACATGAACGATGCTTATGTTATTAAATGCACAACTACACTGTGTCAAAACACTGAAATCAAATCTGACGTCTGATTGTATGTTATACGACAGACGTTGTAACATCTTGACGTAACCATCTTTGTGTTTTGTTTCTAGAGGTTAACAAATAACTTTCTTATTTGCAGGTCAAAAGACTAGCAACGTTTAAGCGACCTGTATTTATATATAATATGTACTCAAGTTGCACCGGAGATTTATATATATATACTTATTAATACAGCAACTAAAATATATAAGCAACGATTATACATACTTTTATACTGAGAGCTCCTTAAACACGTCCGCTTCGTGTCCCACAACTTAACCGATCTAATAGCATTGTGTATGAGAAGTCGTATGAATAGTCGATCGACCGACCTACTCTAATACTTCCTTTTCATAATCGTGTAGCATTTTCGGAAAATACGATGTGTTCGTTCGTCCTTCTACGCTCTGCTGAACAAATCTTCTCATATACGTGCCGCGTTAATTGCAATAACATAGGGACAATTATGTTATTGTGCATTATTTTCAAACGTTAAAATATGTCCCGAATGTAAGACACTTTTATGATAGAAAAATAGACAAGTACAACTAAGATAAGTTTAATAGATAATTAATAAAGTTAGGTTTAATATATTTAGTTTTTTAACGGAACATGACATATTATGTTAAGCGAGTTATGCTTTGTTGTTTTACTGCTTATCTACATATAAAGTAGAGAGAAGGGTGGGGGCAATAAGTAGAACTAAGGTAACCCTGCCCTACATGTTCCCATCCAACTGACGAGGCCTAAATAAATGTATTGTGCCAGTGAGGTTTGATCCAGATTCATAATCAAACATTTTATCCACTGGGCCACCGCTGCCTCTCAAAATATTTAAGCGAAATGGTAATTCCATCTTATACCACAAAACGTGTAATAAAGTCAGCAAATAGTAAAGCTGCACATGTGGTATATATTTCTGTCAATGACTTAACGTTAAGACACGCTTCATGACCTTATGTGACGCTATGTGGGTATATTTGACGTTATCATTTACGTGATAAATTCAATCTCAGATTCGCGCTAATGTATTGTTAAATTTAAGTCAGCTAAAATTTAATAAATTCAATAATAAATAATTAGCCGTGCAAGATCCGATATATATACATTTTGTTTACCATTTTTCGTCATGAGTGTATTTCATCGTTACTCTGTAACTAAATATTTTATATTAATATATCTTCTGTAACTAAATATATCTTCTTCAACATTTTGAATCACTGTAATATGGATATTTTAATTTAAACACTTGACAAAATCTCTACCGTGGGATAAAACGTACATATCTTAAATCAACAAAACACTATACATAATTACGTGACTATTCAAACGCACACAAAAGGAATGACGCAAACAACTTAACCTTCAACTAACAAGAACGAAATATTACAATGCGAAACCAATATGTGCTTGACCCATTAAAGGAAGTTATGCTCTGCAGGTGTATAGGAACATTTATATATGCATAGAAAGTACAAAAATAGAATGATCACCATGTTCTTCAGACGTATCTAACTTTTAAAAAGTATACGCTTAATGTCAATACCCAATATATAATGAAAGTAATGGTGTATAGGATTGTTTGACATTACGTTAGTAAACTTGGTAACCTCATTTAAACAACCGAATACAATACAGTAACATACAAAATATAGAGTACAATACAATTCAAAACATAACTGGTAATAATAAAGTCCCATTCCATAAAACCTTCTGAAGATAATTGTATGTAAACATCAAACATTTACGCATGCATAATGTATTAGCCTTGTCTGCTTTATCTAACAATCGGGTGTGTACATCCGAACTCCTAACTGTATTTTATTCACCGACGACGCACTCGTGATTTAATTACTACGCATCCGAACTCCTAACTGTATTTTATTCACCGATAAAATACATGTACGTATTTATTATTTCGATTGTAACGCGTCAATAACCCCATTGTTTAACGTCAGAAGTCGAGATGTAAATCTCAGGTTCACGGGTTCACCGGCATTCGAACCCCGAATTCGAATATAAACTGGCTTGTTTATTCTTGAAGTACGTGAACCATAAAATGTGACCCTTGTAACTCAACTATGAACTTGAGGTAAATTTAAATGTGAAATGTGAACGACTCCTAAATGCGAAACAAATACGGACCTTATATATGTCTACTACTTAGAGAGTTCAGTAGTAATCCAGGAAATACCTTAACACATCGTGAAGGTGAATTCCGGATATTGTTCTGTGATATAAGAGACAAATGACTGAACTAACCCCACCACCACGGACATGTTAACCATAATGGCCTCCCGATGATCCTCAAAGAATGTGATATGCAAATATCTTGACTATAGACTTTGGAGACACGTTGAAGGTGAACTTCAGTAAGTGTGAGGGTAAACCACAGATACACTTTAATTTAACATAAGACACACGTGGAAGTGAAACTGAGATACATTACATTCTTGAAGTTGCATTCCAGACACGCAAATATGAACTTTAGAGCACTGAACTGTGGGCCTCAGAGGCACTGGAATAGGAACTTTAACACATAAGACAATTGCAATTTAATTCACAAAACCACGCCTAAATTAGCGCCGCTTGAAAAAGAACATCAGAAATCAGAAAGCATGTATGTATCTATAAGCGCTGCAAAACACAGGAATAAATCAACTCAAGATGTTAAAGTAGGATTAAAAAGGAAGCCATAGCGACCTTAGACACTAACAGACCGTATGAAATAGCAGTTCTAACTTAATTGATCGCAAATGTCCACCTATGACTCTTATGTAGTCGTATCGCGATGTCGACAATAAAGAATCACGCACATGAAATTTAGTATTTGCTTTGAAGAATCAGTTTCAACACCAATTTGATTAAATATTTGGCGACTGCAGTACTGTATTGTTTCATAATGTTTATAATACTTGTTTGAACAGTGAAACATTGTAAATTCTCTACTGTAAAAGGGGTTTCTAACGCACTTGCCAAAAATCCTGCTATCCGATTGGTTGGCATTCAAACATTTGCGACTATTAAATAGTGCATAACCTGTCGGAAATCCAGTCATGTGACGTTCAACCGTCTAAAACGTGACGTCATTACGTTTTATTTCAATGCGTGTGTGAGAAAAACTGTCAAAAACAATGGCATGTCTTTGAAATGGGTTAACCCGTATAAAAATGTTGACTAACGCGTCGCTATTTAACAAAATGTGCGACCATTCAACGGCTGATATACCTAATATGCATTTTTTTTCTTTTTTTTTTTAATGATTTTCAATTTTTGGAGAACATTTCGCGCAAGGTTATACAGACTAGTCTGACGCAATAGTTAACACGATCATTTTTCTTGAAACCCGAAAAAACATTTAAAGGTCGAGCAAAATGCCGAGTTAGTAAAATAGTGGATATAGATCATACACACCAGTATCGCACCCTAAACATGGTTATTTAAAAGAACAGGTTGATATAATACACATTTTTTGACAGAATAGAAAATCTAAAGCTATACAGCCGACACTCCAAAATGGAGGTTAAGCCGGTATTGTTTTATCTATTTAAAACAAAATATATTCAACTCATGAGTAAATAAAATACTTACGTGATTGCACTCCTTCAAACACGTCGTTTGTATATCACATAAACTATATAATTCGTTTGGAAATGTGTGCAGTCAATTGATTGACATGCCGGCTTTGTAAGCAAACACAATTGAAATAGTTATACACAAAGTGTTAACTTGGTATACTTCAAAACCTCTTTTGTGGAGTTATTTAGGGTTGTTTGGTAAACAATAAAATGTAATATTACCTTTTATAATATATTTGTTATCAACGACAGACGGATTTGCCTATTGTGGCACAATATGGAGAAATTCTAGTTTCGATTTACATTTTATCGTCACTAATACCTTCTTCTTAATCCAATCTTTGAAAACAAATCAGTGTACGGTCTCTACGATATACATGCACCATTCCATGGTTATATTTATTAACTATCTATCTTTTGTCTATTGAATTTCTTTTCAAAATATCGATATTTTCCATGAGATTATAAGAATCCATCATGAGTATCCATGTGAGATTTCCCTATCTCACATGGATCACTCATGATGGATTATTTTTCTCCCATTAGGCCTATGTGTTTATTACCGGCATAAAATCAATGACTTTGCTGATTTAACGCCAGAATAAGACGACGTCGACGTAACGTCATGACGTCATAAGTCACATGTCATGTGAGATAGAGTTATCTCACATGAGGAAAATGCCTATCTCACATGAGCAGAAATGGGAGAATCGTGCACGTCTTTATGTGTTCTAAGTAGATTCGCAGTGGCGGTGAGGTGACTTCCGGTGATGGTGTTGCTGTCACTACATACAATAGTGTTGCGCCCTACATTCTCTGTTTGGTGTTAATACATCCTCTACATGGTTTGGTCCTCTTTTTAGGGACACCAGGCGTAAAGCAGCATTTCTTCAACTGCAAGTTCATCCATTGCATGTGTTGTGCAGAGTATTTCAGCATGGCAGTTCTCCACATTGAAATAGCGGGTGACTTCGATTGGTTGATCTTGTCGTTGGAAACTGTAGCTTTTTATATTGTGTTGTGATTTAATTTATCGGATCTTTTCGTCTCTCTCTTCTAACACCATCTCCCTTGGTACTACTAACAGCCATGCTAGGCTAATGTCGACCGGTGCAATGCGACTTCCCTACATTTAACACATTTACACGCGACTATAAATGATACTGCTTAATGAATTTTCTTATACAATCATAAAGATTACCAATTACCATATGTCCATAAATTCTGGCAAATTCTACTTTTATAAACAGTATGATAACTGGAGGATGTCTACAGAATCATATTGGGGCCATCTATGGTACCATTACGATGATCGAATTTACGATGCAATGGTACTAATCGATGGTCGATGTGACGATGCGATGGCCGATAAGTATCGCATCGCACGTTTGAGCATGGCATCGTTCCTAAATGTTCGATGGTACGATGACCCCAAAAGGATTCCGCAGATGTTATCGAACTAGCATGCTGTTTGTTTTGTTTGAATCATAATTCATTCATCCGTCCATCTATCCTGTATAATATAATTCACACACTTACACACACATTGTACATTTTACTACAGCTTATGACAACTCGTGAAATGATTTTTTTTTATCTTAATGTTTTTGTTATAATTGCAATAAACTTCAAGTTTCATCTATAAGTACTTTTGACTTTTCTACACTACAAACAACTTTACCGCTCAATAAATCCAAGCTTATTGTTCTTATTCAAAATATATGTTTGTTAGAAAAATAATTACATGTATGGCCTGTAACAATAATAAACTAGAAGCTTAAGAGGGCCTGTGGACGCTCTACTGTATAATATGGCTACTATAACATCAATGAAGCGAGTGACTATCGTCTTAAAGAGGCAGAATAAAGGATTTTTAACTTAATCAAGAGTCATAATTCCGCTATTACTGGTCCGATCTGGCTGGTTTTCGAACTTTGCCAGTAGAGATAATAAAAAAAATCAGAAAAAACGCTTTTTTTCCCAATGACGGTTTAGACAATTACATTATGTGGAAAGAAGTTTGTGAATCACTCATATTTCTATTAGCTACTATTTTCGACAGGTATGGAACTACTGTTTTTATACACAATGTTGGTATCCATGTGGGTACTGACTTTGCACATTTTGTTGCCGATTTGCTTTTGTATTGTTATAAAAGAGATTTCATGACAAACCTTTCACCACCAGATATACTTTTCTTTGTGGAGTGCGTGGTCCAGTGGTAGAGCGCCGACCTCCAGATCGAGAGGAGGTGGGTTCGATCCTCGCCGCGGTCACGTTATTTATCCTTGAGCAAGATAATTAATCCACATTGCTTAGTACTGGTTCTACACAGGAAGCCATCGAGAGTGATTAATCTAAGTTGAAATAACTTGTTTCGCAATCGATGTAAAAAAAATAAATATGTTTGAACTAAACCAGATATAAGACTTTACAAAATAAAAAAGGACTTTCTACGTAGTCCTTTTATTGAAATATGCTATTAGAAATGAAATGTTATAAAGAACATTGTGTAAAATGTATTCTGAACAATCTTTGGTCTGTAACCTTGAACTGTTAGATTAAATATTCATGACATTGAAGTATTTCTTTGGTGGGAACATTCCCATGAAAGATGATGTATGTACAAAATTCCGTTAATCTTTCGTTAATTTGACGCCCGTGTTCTTTAGACTGAACGTTGCATTTGGTTGGAACATTCCCATGAAATATTCATATGAGCGTTGTAACAAATGATTTACTTTGGATGGAACAATCCCATCAAAACTTATTTTATTAATACGCCAATTGCTATTGTAACTTACATCGCATGGCTACTCAGGTAAAAGATACCCTTTTGAAACCGACTGAATGTTTGAAATAAACGGTTTTACAAGAGGTGTTCATATTATTTGCATGGGAAAACTAATTTAAGTATTAAAGGTTATTTAGGTGTTTTTCTTTCACTAGCAGTTCAACAGAGGTTTCGTAGCATGTATTTAACATTGTGTATTGCATGATACAAACAACCGCTGTTCAAATACTCTTTGTATAACTTTACGACACTCCACTGTTTATTTTATCAACATTTATAAATTCGATCGACATTACAAGACACGATGGGAGTGTTTTATTTGCTAAGGTAAAAATGTTATATCGATTAAATAATAGTAAGCGTTAGCATCAAATATGTTAAACAATAGAATTTGGTGCAACTTGTAGGTGTATAGAAATCAGTTTAAATAAGGAATATCTCTCCTTTCCCACCAACTGTGCACTCAACTGACAAACGATAAAAGGAGGTTTTAATATGTTGAACTCATGAATACAATTTGCTTTTTGTCATCAATAATTGAAATATTTAAACATATAAGGGATAGGTTTTAATATATGAACGACCGTTATGAAAAATAACAAAATTAACGTAATGTTAGTTGAACTTTGTTTTTCTTACTCGACTTAAAGCGAAATGCATGAGGAATTTTAAACATTATATACATATCGACGGATTTCCCTTTAGAGTTCTGTATTTGGGTTTAACATTGTAGCCCGACTCGTGTTGTGTTATTTACCTACTGTTATAATGTGTTCAGGTACTTATAGCCAACATATGGTATTATTGTTCGCTTTTTAGCTATTGTGACCACTCTTCGTCTGGCGTCCGGTGTCTGTCGTCCTTCGTCTGTCGTCAACTTTTAGCTTGTTTATACGATAGAGACCACATTACTTGAGCAATCTTAACCAAACATGCCCAGATTGTATATGACCATAAGGTCTCGGATGAGTTCGATAATGGGCAAGATCGGACATGAAATAATGTCGATTTTGGTTATTTCCAAAAAGGTATACGCAAGCTTGTAATAATGCACCAGCTACATTGAATTTAAAAAAAAAAAAAGCTTACAACTTAATATCGGCCAGCTACGCCTCATCGCCGGAACCCACGTTTAATTGAATACGTTATCACTCCATTCGTCGGAACCCACGTCTGATTTATTACGTTACATGTATCACTCCATTCCTATAATTAATTTGTAAATTACTTCCAAACCCGTTACTGCGATTTCAACCTCAGCTGCAATTTTAAATTGAATTTTTCATTTTCATGATATTTTTTTATTTATTTAACATTTTACTGTCTACATAAACATTCCGTCATGGCTACTTGGTTTTTCTTTTAAATTTAAACCTTATAAAATGTGCCTATATTATCAAGAAACATACACAATGCTTACCATTGGGGAGATATTAAAGTATGTACATTACACCTTTAATTTCAGTCAGAATGTATGCATTTATACTTTACAATACTTAGTAATACTCAACTTTTTCAACCAAACAGTTGTCTCAGATATATTCATGAACATTTAATATAAGCAGTTTTCGCGATTACGAGCGTGACCTATATATCGATAAAACCTATGTTAAACACTTAGTCGGATAAAGTCTATGAAGAGAAATCTTCACCATTAGGAAACCGCGGGCGGTCCATCACTTTCGGTTTCTTAATGGTTAATATTTCACTTCATAGCCTCTATCCTATACATAGATGAACATAGATGAACATAAAACAATAGGTGTATAATCGCTTTAAATTCTCAAGATTGTCAGTTACTTAAGTTCTAAACAAATACATGTACATGTATATGACCTTTATTGCACATTTTATGGGCCATCACAATTTGGGTTCCCTGGGAGCCCAGAATTTGCAAAAGACAAAATTACTTATCCAACCCTTTACAACATACTATAAGGAAACCAATTCCAAAATTTAGCTCAGCTAGGACAATAAATGTAAGAGATATAGACCTGTAAACACAGTTTACACGCAAAATTTGATGTGAAACAGACACATTTTATAAGGGCTATCATAATTTTGGTTCCATGGGAGCCCATGGGTTACAGGAACCAAAATTGCTTATGCAGCCCTTAAGATAATGCTATAAGGAAGCCCATGGCCAAATTTGGTTGTGCTAGGATAAGAAATGTAAGAGATATAGACTTGTAAACACAGCTTACACGCAAACCTTGATGTGGGACGCCGATGCCACCGCCGACGCCGGGGTGATTACATAAGCTCTCTTATTCTTCGAATAGTCGAGCTAATAAGACAATTAGTTAAGATACAAAAGTTGATACTTAGACATTTTGTTCAGTGTATACTTTCGTGTCATGTATATGTGTATAGTGGTGGATCTGGGCAAGGATTTGGGTAAATATTTCTTGTTTTAGAAGTTACATTATACACATATACTTTCGTGCCAAGTTATATGTGGAAAGTGGTGATTCTGGGCAAGGATTTGGGTAAATATTTCTTGTTTCAGATGTTACACTATACACATATACTTTCGTGCCACGTAATATGTGTATAGTGGTAGATTTAGGTAAGGATTTGGGTAGATTTGAGTATTTCGTGATGATGAGCCATTAAACAAAATTCAGTTCAATTCAATTTCCTTATTTAGTCACCACTCAATAAGTTATAATACCACATTTCACTCTTTCAGGGGTATATATTAGACACTAGTTGATGTGTATACTCTGGGGTGGCTCTAAATAACCAGTAATTTATTGATGAGCCGTTAAAACAATATTCAATTATATTCACTTTCTCTAATTCAGTCACTATTTTTTCACCACGCAATACGTTATAATACCACCTTCAACTTTCTCTGGGCGGCTCTAAATAACCTGCAAGAAGAAACCGATGCGTAGCATCAGGGCAGTGCAGATTTTTTTCAAAAGGAGGAATCAAACGTGTATTTATTTGCAAATTTTATTGTTTATACACTTTAAAGGGAATATATCAGGCTTTTCAAAGGGGTCTAGGTGTATGACTTAAAATTGATAAATAATTATATTTTCTATTTACTAGTTTTTTAATACCCCTGCAAACGCATACCCCACAACTATATGCGCATCTCCACTTCATACAGATGCTTCTCACAAAATTTGGCGAAAATCCATATATATATATAGGACTTATGGAGAAATAGCACACAAAATAATTTTTCTTAGAAAAATATTCAAGGGGCCAGAACTGACATCAAACAGCACTGAACCAAAACCCCACTATGATGTGCGTATCTCCATATGATGCACATGTTTCTCACACAGTTTGTTGAAACCCCATCAGGTGCATGGTTATAGTAGTTTCACAGAGGACTAGTCGCTACAAGTTTTCATTATATAACACTATGCAAACATGGCTGGCGGCCATGTTTAACGTCAAATCAAAACAATTTTTGACAAGGATCAACATCATGTCATACTGATCATTTTAGAAAAAGTCCCATATCAATATCACTTACAGTTTTCAGGAAGTAGTCGCTACAAACTTGTATTTTGAAAATCTATTTTTAGCCATGGCGGCCATCCTGAATTCCGGCCAACCTGAAATTTTGATAGGATCAATTAGACATCAAGAGCAACATTCCTGTGAAGTTTCATGAAAATCCGTCGAGCAGTTACAGAAAAGTAGTCGCTACAATTTTCTACTAGATAACTCTTATGTAAATAAAGATGGCCGCTTACAGCCATGTTTAACATCGAATCAAAACGATTTTTGACAAGGACCAACATCATGTCATGCTGATCATTTTAAAAACAGTCCCATATCAATATCACTTATAGTTTTCAAGAAGTAGTCGCTACAAACTTGTTTTTTGAAAATCTATTTTTAGCTGTGGTGGCCATCTTGAATTTCCGGCTGACCTGAAGTTTTGCTTGGATCACTAAGACATCAAGAGCAACATTTGTGTGAAGTTTCAGAGGAGTAGTCGCTACAAGGTTTTATTTATATAACTCTATGTAAACAAAGATAGCCACCAGCAGCCATGTTTAACGTCGAATCAAAATAATTTTCGACAAGGATCAACATCATGTCATACTGATCATTTTAGGAAAAGACGCATATCAATATCACTTACAGTTTTCAAGAAGTAGTCGCTACAAACTTGCTTTTTTTTAAATTTATTTTTAGCCGTGGCGGCCATCTTTAATTTCCGGCCGACCTGAAATTTTGCTAGGATCAATTAGACAACAAGAGCAAAATTTCTGTGAAGTTTCATGAAAATCCGTCAAGTAGTTTCAGAGTGTTAGTAGCTACAAGTTTTCATTATATAACTCTTATGTAAACAAAGATGGCCGCTGGCGGCCATGTTTAACGTCACATCAAAATCATTTTCGACAAGGATCAACATCATTCCATACTGATAATTTCAGAAAAAGATCAATATCACTTATAGTTTTCAAGAAGTACTCGCTACAAACTTGTTTTTTGAAAATCTATTTTTAGATTTGGCGGCCATCTTGGAATTCACATCTTGAATTTCCGACCAACCTGAAATTTTGCTAGGATCAATTAGACATCAAGAGCAACATTCCTGTGAAGTTTCATGAAAATCCGTCGAGCAGTTACAGAAAAGTAGTCGCTACAAGTTTTTACTAGATAACTCTTATGTAAATAAAGATGGCCGCTTACAGCCATGTTTAACATCGAATCAAAACGATTTTTGACAAGGACCAACATCATGTCATGCTGATCATTTTAAAAAAAGTCCCATATCAATATCACTTATAGTTTTCAAGAAGTAGTCGCTACAAACTTGTTTTTTGAAAATCTATTTTTAGCTGTGGTGGCCATCTTGAATTTCCGGCTGACCTGAAGTTTTGCTAGGATCACTAAGACATCAAGAGCAACATTTGTGTGAAGTTTCAGAGGAGTAGTCGCTACAAGGTTTTATTTATATAACTCTATGTAAACAAAGATAGCCACCAGCAGCCATGTTTAACGTCGAATCAAAATAATTTTCAACAAGGATCAACATCATGTCATACTGATCATTTTAGGAAAAGACGCATATCAATATCACTTACAGTTTTCAAGAAGTAGTCGCTACAAACTTGTTGTTTTTTTAATTTATTTTTAGCCGTGGCGGCCATCTTGAATTTCCGACCAACCTGAAATTTTGCTAGGATCAATTAGACATCAAGAGCAACAATCCTGAAAAGTTTCATGAAAATCCGCCAAGTAGTTTCAGAGGAGTTGTCGCTACAAGTTTTTACTATATAACTCTATGTAAACAAAGATGGCCACTGGCAGCCATGTTTAACGTTGAATCAAAATAGATGGGAGTGTTTTATTTGCTAAGGTAAAAATGTTATATCGATTAAATAATAGTAAGCGTTAGCATTCAAATATGTTAAACAATAGAATTTGGTGCAACTTGTAGGTGTATAGAAATCAGTTTAAATAAGGAATATCTCTCCTTTCCCACCAACTGTGCACTCAACTGACAAACGATAAAAGGAGGTTTTAATATGTTGAACTCATGAATACAATTTGCTTTTTGTCATCAATAATTGAAATATTTAAACATATAAGGGATAGGTTTTAATATATGAACGACCGTTATGAAAAATAACAAAATTAACGTAATGTTAGTTGAACTTTGTTTTTCTTACTCGACTTAAAGCGAAATGCATGAGGAATTTTAAACATTATATACATATCGACGGATTTCCCTTTAGAGTTCTGTATTTGGGTTTAACATTGTAGCCCGACTCGTGTTGTGTTATTTACCTACTGTTATAATGTGTTCAGGTACTTATAGCCAACATATGGTATTATTGTTCGCTTTTTAGCTATTGTGACCACTCTTCGTCTGGCGTCCGGTGTCTGTCGTCCTTCGTCTGTCGTCAACTTTTAGCTTGTTTATACGATAGAGACCACATTACTTGAGCAATCTTAACCAAACATGCCCAGATTGTATATGACCATAAGGTCTCGGATGAGTTCGATAATGGGCAAGATCGGACATGAAATAATGTCGATTTTGGTTATTTCCAAAAAGGTATACGCAAGCTTGTAATAATGCACCAGCTACATTGAATTTAAAAAAAAAAAAAGCTTACAACTTAATATCGGCCAGCTACGCCTCATCGCCGGAACCCACGTTTAATTGAATACGTTATCACTCCATTCGTCGGAACCCACGTCTGATTTATTACGTTACATGTATCACTCCATTCCTATAATTAATTTGTAAATTACTTCCAAACCCGTTACTGCGATTTCAACCTCAGCTGCAATTTTAAATTGAATTTTTCATTTTCATGATATTTTTTTATTTATTTAACATTTTACTGTCTACATAAACATTCCGTCATGGCTACTTGGTTTTTCTTTTAAATTTAAACCTTATAAAATGTGCCTATATTATCAATATTACCATTGGGGAGATATTAAAGTATGTACATTACACCTTTAATTTCAGTCAGAATGTATGCATTTAT
Organism: Cyrtodaria siliqua; assembly: GCA_037043455.1. Classification (NCBI taxonomy): domain Eukaryota; kingdom Metazoa; phylum Mollusca; class Bivalvia; order Adapedonta; family Hiatellidae; genus Cyrtodaria; species Cyrtodaria siliqua. The sequence goes on along the minus strand of JAWPHD010009803.1, from coordinate 13,879 downwards.
ACTTTAAAATACTTAGTAATACTCAACTTTTTCAACCAAACAGTTGTCTCAGATATATTCATGAACATTTAATATAAGCAGTTTTCGCGATTACGAGCGTGACCTATATATCGATAAAACCTATGTTAAACACTTAGTCGGATAAAGTCTATGAAGAGAAATCTTCACCATTAGGAAACCGCGGGCGGTCCATCACTTTCGGTTTCTTAATGGTGAATATTTCACTTCATAGCCTCTATCCTATACATAGATGAACATAGATGAACATAAAACAATAGGTGTATAATCGCTAGAAATTCTCAAGATTGTCAGTTACTTAAGTTCTAAACAAATACATGTACATGTATATGACCTTTATTGCACATTTTATGGGCCATCACAATTTGGGTTCCTTGGGAGCCCAGAATTTGCAAAAGACAAAATTACTTATCCAACCCTTTACAACATACTATAAGGAAACCAATTCCAAAATTTAGCTCAGCTAGGACAATAAATGTAAGAGATATAGACCTGTAAACACAGTTTACACGCAAAATTTGATGTGAAACAGACACATTTTATAAGGGCTATCATAATTTTGGTTCCATGGGAGCCCATGGGTTACAAGAACCAAAATTGCTTATGCAGCCCTTAAGATAATGCTATAAGGAAGCCCATGGCCAAATTTGGTTGTGCTAGGATAAGAAATGTAAGAGATATAGACTTGTAAACACAGCTTACACGCAAACCTTGATGTGGGACGCCGATGCCACCGCCGACGCCGGGGTGATTACATAAGCTCTCTTATTCTTCGAATAGTCGAGCTAATAAGAAAATTAGTTAAGATACAAAAGTTGATACTTAGACATTTTGTTCAGTGTATACTTTCGTGTCATGTATATGTGTATAGTGGTGGATCTGGGCAAGGATTTGGGTAAATATTTCTTGTTTTAGAAGTTACATTATACACATATACTTTCGTGCCAAGTTATATGTGGAAAGTGGTGATTCTGGGCAAGGATTTTGGTAAATATTTCTTGTTTCAGATGTTACACTATACACATATACTTTCGTGCCACGTAATATGTGTATAGTGGTAGATTTAGGTAAGGATTTGGGTAGATTTGAGTATTTCGTGATGATGAGCCATTAAACAAAATTCAGTTCAATTCAATTTCCTTATTTAGTCACCACTCAATAAGTTATAATACCACATTTCACTCTCTCAGGGGTATATATTAGACACTAGTTGATGTGTATACTCTGGGGTGGCTCTAAATAACCAGTAATTTATTGATGAGCCGTTAAAACAATATTCAATTATATTCACTTTCTCTAATTCAGTCACTATTTTTTCACCACGCAATACGTTATAATACCACCTTCAACTTTCTCTGGGCGGCTCTAAATAACCTGCAAGAAGAAACCGATGCGTAGCATCAGGGCAGTGCAGATTTTTTTCAAAAGGAGGAATCAAACGTGTATTTATTTGCAAATTTTATTGTTTATACACTTTAAAGGGAATATATCAGGCTTTTCAAAGGGGTCTAGGTGTATGACTTAAAATTGATAAATAATTATATTTTCTATTCACTAGTTTTTTAATACCCCTGCAAACGCATACCCCACAACTATATGCGCATCTCCACTTCATACAGATGCTTCTCACAAAATTTGGCGAAAATCCATATATATATATAGGACTTATGGAGAAATAGCACACAAAATAATTTTTCTTAGAAAAATATTCAAGGGGCCAGAACTGACATCAAACAGCACTGAACCAAAACCCCACTATGATGTGCGTATCTCCATATGATGCACATGTTTCTCACACAGTTTGTTGAAACCCCATCAGGTGCATGGTTATAGTAGTTTCAGAGGACTAGTCGCTACAAGTTTTCATTATATAACTCTATGCAAACATGGCTGGCGGCCATGTTTAACGTCAAATCAAAACAATTTTTGACAAGGATCAACATCATGTCATACTGATCATTTTAGAAAAAGTCCCATATCAATATCACTTACAGTTTTCAGGAAGTAGTCGCTACAAACTTGTATTTTGAAAATCTATTTTTAGCCATGGCGGCCATCCTGAATTCCGGCCAACCTGAAATTTTGATAGGATCAATTAGACATCAAGAGCAACATTCCTGTGAAGTTTCATGAAAATCCGTCGAGCAGTTACAGAAAAGTAGTCGCTACAAGTTTTTACTAGATAACTCTTCTGTAAATAAAGATGGCCGCTTACAGCCATGTTTAACATCGAATCAAAACGATTTTTGACAAGGACCAACATCATGTCATGCTGATCATTTTAAAAAAAGTCCCATATCAATATCACTTATAGTTTTCAAGAAGTAGTCGCTACAAACTTGTTTTTTGAAAATCTATTTTTAGCTGTGGTGGCCATCTTGAATTTCCGGCTGACCTGAAGTTTTGCTTGGATCACTAAGACATCAAGAGCAACATTTGTGTGAAGTTTCAGAGGAGTAGTCGCTACAAGGTTTTATTTATATAACTCTATGTAAACAAAGATAGCCACCAGCAGCCATGTTTAACGTCGAATCAAAATAATTTTCGACAAGGATCAACATCATGTCATACTGATCATTTTAGGAAAAGACGCATATCAATATCACTTACAGTTTTCAAGAAGTAGTCGCTACAAACTTGCTTTTTTTTAAATTTATTTTTAGCCGTGGCGGCCATCTTTAATTTCCGGCCGACCTGAAATTTTGCTAGGATCAATTAGACAACAAGAGCAAAATTCCTGTGAAGTTTCATGAAAATCCGTCAAGTAGTTTCAGAGTGTTAGTAGCTACAAGTTTTCATTATATAACTCTTATGTAAACAAAGATGGCCGCTGGCGGCCATGTTTAACGTCACATCAAAATCATTTTCGACAAGGATCAACATCATTCCATACTGATAATTTCAGAAAAAGATCAATATCACTTATAGTTTTCAAGAAGTACTCGCTACAAACTTGTTTTTTGAAAATCTATTTTTAGATTTGGCGGCCATCTTGGAATTCACATCTTGAATTTCCGACCAACCTGAAATTTTGCTAGGATCAATTAGACATCAAGAGCAACATTCCTGTGAAGTTTCATGAAAATCCGTCGAGCAGTTACAGAAAAGTAGTCGCTACAAGTTTTTACTAGATAACTCTTATGTAAATAAAGATGGCCGCTTACAGCCATGTTTAACATCGAATCAAAACGATTTTTGACAAGGACCAACATCATGTCATGCTGATCATTTTAAAAAAAGTCCCATATCAATATCACTTATAGTTTTCAAGAAGTAGTCGCTACAAACTTGTTTTTTGAAAATCTATTTTTAGCTGTGGTGGCCATCTTGAATTTCCGGCTGACCTGAAGTTTTGCTTGGATCACTAAGACATCAAGAGCAACATTTGTGTGAAGTTTCAGAGGAGTAGTCGCTACAAGGTTTTATTTATATAACTCTATGTAAACAAAGATAGCCACCAGCAGCCATGTTTAACGTCGAATCAAAATAATTTTCGACAAGGATCAACATCATGTCATACTGATCATTTTAGGAAAAGACGCATATCAATATCACTTACAGTTTTCAAGAAGTAGTCGCTACAAACTTGTTGTTTTTTAAATTTATTTTTAGCCGTGGCGGCCATCTTTAATTTCCGGCCGACCTGAAATTTTGCTAGGATCAATTAGACAACAAGAGCAAAATTCCTGTGAAGTTTCATGAAAATCCGTCAAGTAGTTTCAGAGTGTTAGTAGCTACAAGTTTTCATTATATAACTCTTATGTAAACAAAGATGGCCGCTGGCGGCCATGTTTAACGTCACATCAAAATCATTTTCGACAAGGATCAACATCATTCCATACTGATAATTTCAGAAAAAGATCAATATCACTTATAGTTTTCAAGAAGTACTCGCTACAAACTTGTTTTTTGAAAATCTATTTTTAGATTTGGCGGCCATCTTGGAATTCACATCTTGAATTTCCGACCAACCTGAAATTTTGCTAGGATCAATTAGACATCAAGAGCAACATTCCTGAAAAGTTTCATGAAAATCCGCCAAGTAGTTTCAGAGGAGTTGTCGCTACAAGTTTTTACTATATAACTCTATGTAAACAAAGATGGCCACTGGCAGCCATGTTTAACGTTGAATCAAAATAGTTTTTGACAAGGACCAACACCATGTCATGCTGATCATTTTAGAAAAAGTCCCATATCAATATCACTTATAGTTTTCAAGAAGTAGTCACTACAAACTTGTATTTTAAAAATCTATTTTTAGCTTTGGTGGCCATCATATATTTCACATCAACATGAATATTTGCTAGGATCAACTAGACTTCATGGGCAACATTTCTATAAAGTTTCATGAATATCTATCCAGTAGTTTCAGAGCAGTAGTCGCTACAAATAAAAGTTTACGGACGGACAGACGGACGTACACAAAATCAGGCTTTGTGTGACTCAAAACTTGTGTGTCGGTTTTTTGTGTGTACGTTCGTATCTTGTGTGACTGTTTTTTACATTTTGTGTGTCGTTTTTACCATTTGGACACATTTTAGTCACACAAGAAAAAAAAGTCACATAAGTATACTTTATACACAAAAAAAAGACACACAAGGACCTCCTGTAAACTCGGACGGACGGACGGACGGACGGACGACGGACGCCACACAACGACATAAGATCTGCTGATCTCTGATCAGTAGAGCTAAAAACCAACAGTCTTCGAAATTAGATCAGCTGGTAGCCCGAAGCCCGCGGTCAGTAAAAATCAAGTCGGGCATGTAAATTTTGCAAGCTGACATGCCCGTTAGATGAAAATGTTACACTAAAATGAATCAGAATGAAATTGGACCGTAAAAATAAACGAATTTGTGTGTGAACTAATTTAAAAGTTGAGTTATTTTGTTTATACATTGCTGGAACAAAGTGGGAGGGGTATACTGGAATCACCTTGTACGTCTGTCCATAGACGCAATTCTTGTCCGGGCTATTTCTCAATAACTTCTTAGAATTTTGCGAAACTTGCTAGGAAGTATTAATATCGAGTAGACATGCGCATACTGTCATGACGTTCTGGTTCGATAAATTTCCACTGAGTTATGGCCCTTTGTATTTCTAATATACATATATATAATACGAAATTCTTGTCCGGGCTATATTTCTCTAAAACTCCTTGTTAGAATCACAGACCTAATAACAAATATGTCTGTGTTAGAATTTATTGAAACTTGCTAGGAAGTATCAATATCAAGTGGAGATGTGCATACTTATTTTATTTGAGTACCTTAAATCAATAAGGATTTCAGATTGTTTTTATTAAATAGTGATAAACGACTTGAGGCCTTCCTTGACATTGTCTACCTTGGTACCATTTCTGAACTCTACAAGCAAGAATATGTTCTAGAATTGACACAATAAGTGCACAATATTTGCGTCTGGATCACTTTGACATAACCATTTCCAATTAAAACATTTGAATACTATTTAGTAACGTCAAGAGCATACATACTGGCTTTATTTTTATAGTTTTTCGACTTGGCTTTGTGTAGTAGGGCCTCCTATCGAGGAGCAATGGAACAAAAAGAAGGAATGACACCTGCGGGCTGTTTTAGTGTGACTGCTACATTACGCAGTAAGTTCATGTTCATCAGTTCATTAGTATGTACACAATTTGCGATATAACTTTTCTTAACTGCTAACTTTCTATCTAACGGAATATGTTGTAGACAAAACACAGTGCAATAAATAAATCTAAATGTTGAGCTTATAAAAAAAAGTTTAATTTAATGTCGTCACCAAATGCCATACACATGTGAATAAGTTCTAAAACGAACTAAAAAGTACCATGGATGACGACATCGCGTTCCTTTTAATAGAAATATCAGCCAAGTATTTAGAATATATTTAAGGCAAGACAAACATTTGCTTCCCCGTGTTTGTACTGTGTTTGTGATTAGCTCAAGACGTACAGTTGTAATTAATCACGAGAATATGGCTAACAAAACAAACATAAGGAAACATGACACTTAGTCAAGTATTTCACGTTAATATTATCATTGTTCCGAAACTATAATAGTTCAATAGGAAATTCAAATTCCGAAGTCATATGATCTATTTGTTATTCGAGACACGTTGCTACAAAATGATTGTGGGTGTTGTGACTTTGTGTGTTTTTGGTTGACTGTGGTCATTGAAATCTGCATTTATATCTACTTCTATAGGACAATGTTTCTCTCCTTTTGATATATATTATGTCTGATAGCCGAATCTTTAACGATGCAGGCAGTATATTTTAATGATACAAACGATATATGTATACAGGCAAGACTAAATATCACCTTCCGTCTATGCACACCGAGTGTCCCTTTATTTCAGTTATGTTTGCCATACTTAAACTTTTCAATAGCAAAACACTATATCCGTTTAATCACAAACGATACCATTGGTTACAAACCAAATATTAGGCTGTACAATAAGAATCACACAATGAAATATATTTATGGTTATATTTATGTATGGTTATATTGTATTACATTTGTCACAATGACATTACTCATGCATTTCTTGTTGACGACGTATGTAGGGCTATAATGTTATAGTCATTTGAGAAAGAAGAAAAAAATATGAAGTTAACAGATAACACAATCACATTGTTAGTCTCGCCTTCAACGTGTCTCACCTTTTTATTGAATACTGCTTATTGGTTATGGCAAACGTACTTCTGTTCATTTTAACTGTTTGTTTAAGCAAAGGAACATAATATATTTATGAACGTTATAGAAATTTTAAATCTGTCTGAAAATCGATCGCTACTAAAATTTAAGGTCGGAGATAGTGGTGTCGGTTCTTCGTAGTCTAGTACTATTATTTGTTTGTGAGGGTTCGAAGGGGTGATAGGTTGAAAAATTCTTGTTTTTTTAACTGTAGAGTATATTTGAAATATTTGTTATTTGGTCTGAATTGTCAATGTATCTTAAGAAGATCCGACAATATATTCAGTGATTTAGATTAGAGACATGATCTTTCTTACGACAAAGCAGTTTCAGGAGATAAAAGAAACACAAAAGTAAACCGTGAAATTAATAACTTAACAACTACTACCAGTATAAAGGAATTGGGATATTTTAATCATGTTTCTTTGTGATTCGTTGGGTTATACTTTGGTGATCAGTTCTACTTTGATATAATAGATCGTCTTCAATAAACTGGATTAAAATAAGTATACCTTCTAGTGAAGCAGGGTATATGTGTGTTAAGTAGATATATAAACGATTCAATATAATACAACAATCTACTTCTGTTTCAGTAAATAGTTAAAAACTATTTATCTAGGGAATGACTATTGACCTCAATAGTCACTCCTGAGGATGAATAGTATACAACGATCTACTTCAGTCAATGGTTAAAACTATTCATCCAAGGCAGTGACTATTGACCCGAAGCAGTAAACTATTGACTGAGACGAAGTATATATATATTGAATCGTATAAACTCCATTAGTTTGCTTATACTTTTTACTTACTTGTTTACATGCATGACGTCACGTCATGGAAAGCATAACGTCATTCTCAGACTATTGACCTGCAAAAAAGACTATTGACCGCAAAACCAGACTGAACCGGACAGGAAACGTTCTCAAATCAATAGTTCATACTAATAATTTATACGTGACTGCCATTTAGCCAATGAAAACTATGTATTTAAAATGATATATAATAATAATATCTACTTTTGTTGGGGCCAATGGTTAAAACTATTCATCCAAGGGAGTGACTATCGTCTTGCTCAATAGTTTACTGCTGAGGGTCAATAGTCATTCCCGAGGATGAATGGTTTTAACTATTTACTGAAACAGAAATAGATAGTTGTTTTATTATATTGAATCGTATAAACTCCATTAGTTTGCTTACTTTTTGCTTACTTTTTACATGCACGACGTCACGTCATGGGAAAGCGTAACCTCATTCTCCGACTATTGACCTGCAAAAAATGACTATTGACCGCAAAACCAGATTGAACCAAATAGGAAACATTCTAAAGTCAATAGTTCATACTAATGGCTTACGCATTACTGCCTTTTAGCCAGTGAAAACTACGCATTAAATTTAAAAAGATATATAATAAAAAATGTTAACCTCAACAGTTGTATACTATCATTCAATGCATACCACTCTTCGTGTTAATGCATTGTTCTCAAATATTCTATACATTTACCAAAGCGAAGATAATAGAGCATAGAATGTACACAATTACAGACATTTGGGAACTTATTTTATAATGCTTCAAAATATATCGATAGTGCGTTCACAGTATCGTATGCTTAATGTGTATTGTGTTCTAAACTACTTGTCGAAACATGGGCTAGTTAACAACTATGCTCAATTGTCAATAAGCACGCTGGTAATTATTGATAGTTTAGCTATTTTAAAATTGCTGATTGGATAAACTGAAAGAAAAAAACGTGTCCATTACTTGTTCGGTTCACGGGGAGATCATATTGGACACAAATACAAATAAAGATGGTTGTTCGATAAGCTAAAACAGATATGGACGAAACAAAGCGTTTAAACTACACGAATACAATAAGCCCTTGTTCTAAAGATTCAGTGGGGCCATTTTGAAATACCAAATATATCTGTGAAAGCTTGACTGAACATTTGACACGTTGAAATTAACTTTTTTCAGGAACTTGTCAACTTGTCCATAGGACATGTAACTTACACAATTTACTTGTCCCCAGTCAAATTTACTTGTCCCCGCATTTCATGTAAAAGCGATACAAAAAACAAGATCAATCATGAAAGTGACATTACATTCCCGCAGTTGCATTCCACCAGAGTTTTATATTTATCAGCCCAGATTCCACCAATAAAAACAAGATGTTTTTTATTTGTCATTTACAATGTGCTCACCTATGTTTTGACGTTTTTCAGTCACAAGCTTTAAATTTCTTGTTATAAAATTTAGTTGTCCGTAGGACAGGTCACCTGGGACAATTAACTTGTCCCCAGTAAATGCTACATGGCACAGTATAAGGGGACAACTGTTAATGTCAAACCCTGTTCTTTTATTAGTGACAACAATGTGTTGTTAAAGGGACACTCATTCCAAATTTTGAATTTTGATTAGGGCCAATACAACACTGATAAGGTCAATACAACACTGATAAGGCCAATACAATACTGATAAGGGTCAATAAAACTGATAAGGGTCAGTACAACACTGATACGGGCCAATAAAACACTGATAAGGGCCAATACAACACTGATAAGGCCAATACAATACTGATAAGGGTCAATAAGACTGATAAGGGTCAGTACAACATTGATATGGGTCAATACAACACTGATAAGGGTCAATACAGCACTGATAAGGGCCAATAAAACACTGATAAGGGCCAATAAAACACTGATAAGGGTCAACACAACACTGATAAGGGCCAATAAGACATTGATAAGGGCCAATACAACACTGATAAGGGCCAATACAACACTGATAAGGGCCAATACAACACTGATAATGGCCAATAAAACACTGATCAGGGCCAATAAAACACTAATAAGGGCCAATACAACACTGATAAGGGTCAATAAACTGATAAGGGCCAGTACAACACTGATACGGGCCAATAAAACACTGATGATGTCCAATACAACACTGATGATGTCCAATACAACACTGATAATGCCAATACAATAATTATAAGGATCAATAAAACTGATAAGGGCCAGTACAACACTGATACGACCAATCAAACACTGATAAGGGCCAATACAACACTGATAAGGTCTATACAACACTGATAATGGTGAATAAAACTGATAAGGCCCAGTACAACACTGATATTCATAACTTTCACATCTGGTCAACTTCCGGTAGGTTGAGATATTCAGTAGGTGAAAATAAAGGGGTTTACTCGGACTTTATCCTCTAACTCTATATGAAAAATGAACACATTAGACCATGATTTAAATTAAATGTATCCATATTGGTGTTTTAAAATCAGACAACACCAAAAGAAGATACATAGATGTATACACAAAATAAAGCTTTTAATATAATTATCACTATAAACTAGTTTTATAAAGGGCTAAAGTCAGTTGAGCACCAACGATAAACACCGAGTTTACCCCCTACCAGAATGTGGAGGTGTTTTATTTTATTGATCACTGATTGGTCAATTTATTTTGATGATGTCATGTGAAAGTTATTAATGGGCCAATAAAACACTGATAAGGCCAATAAAATACTGATAAGGGCCAATACAACACTGATAAGGGTCACTAAAACTTATAAGGGCCAGTACAACACTGATACAGGCCAATAAAACACTAATGAGGTCCAATACAACACCAATGATGTCCAATACAACACTGATGAGGTCCAATACAATACTTATAAGGTCCAATACAACACTGATGAGGGCCAATACAACACTGATAAGGGCCAATACCAATACAACACTGATAAGGACCAATACAACACTGATAAGGTCCAATACAACACTGATGATGTCCAATACAACACTGATAAGGGTCAATACAACAATTATAAGGGCCAATACCAATACAACACTGATAAGAGTCAATACAACACTGATAAGGACCAGTACAACACTGATAAGGAACAATACAAATAGAACACTTATTAAGTCCAATACAACACTGATGGGACCAATAGAACACTAACAAGGTCCAATGGACAATACCAATACAATACTGATTATGTCCAATACAACACTGATGATGTCCAACACAACACAGATAAGGGTCAATACAACACGTATAATGGACAATACCAATACAATACTGATTATGTCCAATACAACACTGATGAAGTCCAATACAACACTGATGGGACCAATAGAACACTAAGAAGGTCCAATACCAATACATCACTGATAAGGGCCAATACAACACTTATAATGGACAATACCAATACAATACTGATTATGTCCAATACAACCCTGATGAAGTCCAATACAACACTGATGGGGACCAGTAAAACACTAACAAGGTCCAATACCAATACAACACTGAAAAGGACCAATACAACACTTATAATAGACAATACCGATACAACACTGATTATGTCCAATACAACACTGATGAAGTCCAATACAACACTGATGGGGACCAATACAACACTAACAATGTCCAATACAACACTGATAAGGGCCAATAAACACTTATGAAGTCCAATACAACACTGATAAGGGCAAATACAACACTGATGGGGACCAATACAACACTAACAAGGTCCAATACCAATACAACACTGATACGGGCCAATGCAACACTGATAAGGGTCAATGCAACACTGATGATGGCCAATACAACACTGATAAGGGCCAATGCAACACTGATAAGGGCCAATGCAACACTGATGATGGCCAATACAACACTGATAATGGCCAATACAACACTGATAAGGGCCAATACACAACTGATGATGCTCAATACAACACTGATAAGGACCAATACAACACTTATAAGGGCCAATACAGCACTGATGATGATCAATACAACACTGATGGGGACCAATACAACACTAACATGGTCCAATACCAATACAACACTGATAAGGGCCAATACAACACTGATGAGGGCCAATACAACAATGATGGACCAATACAACACTGATGATGCTCAATACAAAACCGATAAGGACCAATACAACATTGATAAGGGCCAATACCAATACAACACTGAGAAGGGCCAATAAAACACTGATAAGGGTCAATACAATTGATAGGGGCCAATACAACACTGATAAGGGCCAATACAACACTGATACGGGACAATACAACACTGATATGGGCCAATAAAGCACAGTGGAGTCACAAATTATGCTCTTATCAATGGAGTGTGGTATACTGACTTATTGATGTTTGTATACATGTGAATGACGATTGTATGAAATGAATAGAAAAACAATCTTTAATAAACATATAAATGTAAATTTAATTATTTAATGTCATAGCCGCTTATAGTTAAAGGGACACTGTCCGTAACTTTTAGCTTATAAAACACACAATAATTATGTTCGCAAACATTACACACTAAACATTATTGAACGGAATTCAATCGCGTTACAAAAAAAAGTAAATCCGCTTTGTGCGTTTGAACTCACAGCCCAAACTAAAATTACACTCACAGTAATAATAGTGTGCGTGAGCGTAAAGTGGTCGATCACGCTCCAGACTGAGCTAAGCGGGTTATACATCTTTCGCAATACATACTGTGGTGAAAACCTAATGCGCTAATGGAAGTCACGTGATCGCAGAAAAGGTAAATATTGTGGGTCCCACTTTATTTACATTTAATAATTAAAACTTTTTTTTTTCAAACTCACGAATGTATTCCTACATATTTCTTCGGGTCTATCCTCATGTTTTCATGTATACATTTCACTGAATAAGAGTCACCCAGTTATTTGGTTATGATCAATATCTGCTTACTTACGGACAGTGTCCCTTTAAGCCAACATCTATAAATAATTAAAATTGTATTCAATACTAATACAATAATTTTTATTTTCATTTCATAACCTTATAATGAAAAATCATAATTATTTAGTGGATCTTAAATAAATAAATGAGAAGACAATTATACATTAAAGCTTTTATTAATAATATACTTTGGTTTATTTTAAATAATTTGTATAATCAGAATAATAATAAAAGGGATTATACAAGAAACTGTAAGATTTAACAGGGCTTTTTCTAGGTGTCTCATGGGCCGAAATATGAACCCTTTCCCAATGGAAAATAGTGTTTTTTACCATTGTTGAAAAAAATTCACAATCTCAAAACTACATGTATGTTGTACTGATACATCCTTTATGGTACATACTAATCAATACAAGTGGTATGTTATTGATGTAATAGTGTTCCTACTAATACCGTTTAGGCTTTTACTACCTGAGGCGTCCTTACTTACAAAATGTTGACGTAAAGTCCCATACCTAATTAACATTATGGAAAAAGCAATAGAAATACCAAAGCATACGTATCAAAACGCAAAAGAAATGTTTGATACACAATTCCTAGCCATTCGATCCCGTGTTTTCCTGTAATTCATTGCTCAACGATCGCGTATTACCCCAGCATTCTCGCAATATCTTGAAACAAACTCAAAAATATACAAATATAGGTAAAAGACCGAAACTGTCGAGTGTTCAGACTGGTTCTGAATTTCATTTTTAATTGTGCGCGATTTACTCATTTTGTGTTGTTTGCTGGTATATCGTGTAGGAGCTTGATGATCTAAATAAAGCATCTGTTAAAAATGTCGACTAATAAATGCGGACGATAAAAAATACCGCAAAAAATACTCAAATATATGCCATAATTAATTATTTTGAATAAAGTAAAATTAAAGTAAATTATCGGAGGCTAAAAGCATTGCAAAAATCATCTTAGATGACATATTACTGAATGCTGTTTACGATTCGGAAATCATAATCAAAATACTCTGAGAATCGTGTTGGTAAGATACACTAAATGATAAGGAAATACCCAATTGAAAACATTAGGGGGAGGTAAAATATGATGTTGAAAATGTTGTTGTCAAGATGGCCACCATGGCTAAAAACAGATTTTTAGCTCTACTGATCAGAGATCAGCAGAGCTTATGCCAGTGGTGCGGCAGTCCGTCGTCCGTCTGGGGTCTGGTAAACTTTTATTGTAGCGACTACTCCTCTGAAACTACTGAATGGATATTCATGAAACTTTACAGAAATGTTGCCCATGAAGTCTAAGTTGATCCTAGCAAAAATTGATGTTGATGTGAAATCCAAGATGACCGCCAACTCTAAAAATAGATTTTTAAAAAACAAGTTCGTAGCGACTACTTCTTGAAAACTCTAAGTGATA